>APFE030612513.1:0-32183 GCA_000404065.3 Pinus taeda | reverse complement strand
ATCATCGTGTAATATGTCACGACGTCAAAGTGGCCTCTTCTCGGAAAGGGGATCACATGGAGGGGTCCATGGGCTGCATGGGATAATCAACAATGTCTCTCTTGGATTCAGGCATGGAAGGACCATCTAAGATATCCATATCATTAGTCTTCTTTTAAGGAGGAGGAGGCAGAGGAATGTCCCTTGCTTTTCCAAGGGCAACATATTTGTCAAATGTTACATCCCTGCAAATTTCAACCTTCCTTTGACCAAGAATATATATTCTAAATGCTTTAGAATTTTCACAATATCCAATGAATGTACCTTTTCTTCCCATGGTTTCCAACTTGTTTCTTTTGTCCTTCGGCACATGGAAATATACAGGGCAGCCAAAGATATAAAGATGGCTAACATCAGGCTTGACTCCTATAAATACTTCTTCGGGAGTCTTGTTGTCCAATGCTTGATGAGGCACCCTGTTTTGGACGTAAACTGCAACATTCTTTGCTTCTCTTGAAAGGAACTTCGACAGCTTTTGATCATGGAGCATGGCACGAGCGACTTCTACAATAGGCCTGTTCTTTCTTTTAGCTACTCCATTTTGTTTGGGATTATAGGGCACAATCATCTCTTTCTTGATCCTTTTCTTCTTGCAAAAATCTATGAAATCGTTTGAAATGTTCTCTACACCGTTATTGTACCTGAAGATTTTATTTTTCTTCCTTGTTAGATTTTCGACCAAAGCTTTGAACTCTTTGAACATTTCGAAGGCTTCATCCTTGTGCTTCAAGTAATATATCCTTGTCTTCCTTGAGAAATCATAAATGAAGGTAATGTAGTAGAGATGGCCACCAATAGAATGTATAAGAATTGGTCCACATATGCCAGAATGAATGAGTTGGAGCATGTCATTCGTCTTATTCTCTCTAGAGGGGAATGGTCCCCTTGTCTTCTTTCCACTGGCACAACCTGGACATACTCCATCATGTTGGGCTTGAACATCAGGAATTCCAAAGACTAACTTCTTCAATTTTGGAAGAGCACCATAATGTAGATGGGCCAATCTTCGGTGCCAGGGTTCACTTAGATGATTAGTATGATGGACCAATGCTAGAAGAGGTCTTCTTGTGACTGTATAGAGTCCTTCAAATTTTGATCCCAATAGGAATGCATTTCTCATAGAGGATCCAATAGGCCAAGTAAGAAGCTTTCCCTTGATGAAAGCAACCCTCATCCCTTTTTCTTCCAAAGCATATATTGATACCGAATTCTTCTTCAATCCCAACACATACATCACATCATGGAGCAAAATAGGTTCCTCAGAATCCAAATGAAATTTGACAGACCCAAGGCCTTTAACGGGATGAGTGGAGTTGTCTCCAAGAATAATCTTCAAATTTGACTCCCTCTCTTCATCCAAAGAAATGATGAGTGGCCCCACTATCAACTAACCAACTATCCCACGAATCGGGAGGAGAGGAACTAGTGAGAGCAAAAATAAGAATATATTCAAATTGATTGGCAACATTACTTTCATACCTGGAATATCTTGACTTCCTTTGTGGTCGGTGATCTTCTTCATGATCACTACGAGCATCTCTTCTTCTTCTTTCATCTCTTCCATTATGATCATTCCTTCGGTCATCTCTTCTTCTTCGACCATTAAACTTGTTATTGTTGCTGCTAGTGTTGTAGCGTGGACCATTGTTCTTCTGAAGGCAATCTCGAGCATAGTGACCTTTCTTGTGACATTTGTAACATTCAAAGTGTGATGATTCTCTTTCAGTGCTTTTCTTTGCATTTCGAGGAGGAGGCTTCCTTGAATTTGATGGACATCATTTTCCTTTCTTCTTCTTGTTATGAGTGACGAATGCAGTGGGCTCTCCTTCCTGCTTTTGAATCTTGCCTCTTGAAATCATCCTTGATCCTTCTTGAGTGAGATTTTCAACAGTCTCATCAAATGGAAAAAAGTTGTTGTTATTGCTTATAGTGGTAATGAAGGTCTCCCAAATAGGAGGGAGACCTCTAAGGGTTACAATCACCAATTCCTTGTTAGACATAGTTTCCCCAACTCTCTACAATTGATCTTTAAGACAAGATATCCTTATAATATAGGATTGCATAGACTCTCCTTTATTCTTCTTCATATCTTTGAGTTGATCTTTGAAGGAGATCATTTCATTCAAATTGTTGACGTCATACATGCCAACTAGCTTATCATACATATCCTTAGACTTCTTCAAATTTCCAACATATGAAAGTAAATTACTTTGTAAAACAATCAACTATAATTTGCCTTGCTTTTAACTCACCTTTCTTGTACTTGTTCTTGGCAGCAGTGGAAGCATTCTTCGGAGGCCTAGGTACCTTTCCTTGAATGTATTCCAAAACATCATTGTTATCAGCTATGATTTCCAACCTGATTTTCCAAGCAACAAAGTTAGATGAATTACCCAACTTCTCATTTACCTTGAAGAAAGAGGAAGACATATTGACTTGATTATGTAGGCTCCTTCAACTTTTCCAAATATAATTGCTTCGACTCTTGTCTCCTTTTGGGCTTGTCTTTCACCTTAGCTCTGATACCATGTTCTATGTTGTTTCAATTACTTTAGCCCTATTCAATTATTCAATTAGAAATCTTTTAAATAACAATTAATATTTCCAATCATCAATAGTAATTGAAGACAGAATAATAAATGCAATGACAAGAGAGATGATCAACACATCAATAAGAGACATCAGATTTGGTCAAAGACCAGGGAAAAACCCACGATGGGGAAAACCCTTTGAAATACTTCTTGTATTAGATTGTCATAAAATGTTCAACAGAGAGTACAATGAACCACTACAAAATCATCCATCAAAGTTAACCCAACAACATTCAGAAATATGTTCCCAATATCAATATATATCATAGACAACTTTTTAATATCAATATATATCAGACAACGTTTTTTCGTTTGCGGTCAACTATGGTCAATTTTGGTCAAATGTTAAGTTGAAACCCTAGAGCCTAACTGCGTGGAGGAAGAGTTATGCATGCGGTTGAGAGCTTCCAACCACATGGATGAGCCCGCAAGCCTGCGGTTGTAACAGAATTTTCCCTGTGTTAAGCCTGCAGTTGAAAACCAAAACCCTAAACATGTGTGAGCTTCAGAGCCTGCGATTTTGGACTTGTACGGACCAATCTCCGCGAACCAACCTCAGACTTGTGCGAACCAAACAATGAAGAAGAGAAGAAGAAATTGCTTGGTGATGTCCAAATGAGCTTGAGGTTACTTGTATTTATAGGCTTCCTAGGGTGTCCAATTTCCTGTTAGGGCTGACCTGTCCTTTTGTGCACATGTGGGCTTTACTTCAAGAATACACTTTCCCTTGTCCAAATTGAGCGCTTCCATAGTCATTATTGGTCTTCTCGAAAAGAGGAATCTAGTCCCCTGGTTGGAATTTGTCACTAAGCTGCCAAATTAACAACCAAAACTTTAAAATTCAAATTTCAAAATTTTCTCTTTTGATATCGACATGAAGAACATGTCTTATAATAGTTCTTTCAAGGGCTAAACAATGAAATTGACATGGAAAACACGATTTACAATTTCATTATATATTTCAAAGACTAAAATTATCAAGAGTGACCATAGCTACAAAATTCAACATTGACAAAATGGAAGTGATGTAGATTATTCTAATTCAATTGTTCATATGGATGTTTCTTATGATTGTGAATTAAATTTGTCTACTAATTTTGAACGAACATCCTTTAAAGAAGCCGCTTCTTATGATGAATGGAAAGAAACAATGCAAAAAGAGTATGATGCTCATAAAGAATGGAACTTGGAAGCTGATAGACCCTCCATTTGGAACCAAAACAATAGGCAGCAAGTGGGTTTTAAAGAACAAATATAAATTAGATGGCTTTCTTTATAAGCACAAAGGAAGCTCGTGGAAAAAGGATTTGCATAAAAAGAAGGGGTCAATTGTGAGGATACTTTTACCCCCACAACAAAATGGGCCACCATCCAAATACTCTTTACCTTGGCCACTTGGAATGGGTTGAAAGCCCATCAAATGGATGTAAGAACTGCTTTCTTGAATGGAGACTTGAAAGAAAATGTTTTTCTGTTTCAACTGGAAGGTTTCGTTGTGAAGGGACAAAATCATAAAGTATGTAAACTCCTCAAATCCTTGTATGACCTAAAAAACACACTAAGAGCTTGATAAGAAAAATTAATTGAGCATCTTCTGAAATTAAATTTCAAACACTTTAATTTTGATGCTGCAACTTTATTTGCCAAAAAAGTTGGCAAAATTGTCATCTATCTTGTGGTATATGTAGTTGATCTGTTGATGACAAGGAACAATGAAAATTATTTTGATTCTTAAAGAAAGAATTGAAGAAAGAATTTGAGATGACAAATTTGGGACAACTTCACTACTATTTGGGCATTGAAATAACCCAACATTCGAAGTATAAATTCCTCTCTCAAAGGAAATACATTGGAAAGTTATTAAACAAATTTTTCATGGCTGAATGTAATTGTTTGTCCATTGCAATGGAACAAAATTCAAAGCTCACATCTAAAGAAGGAAATGAATTTGATGATGCAATTACGTATAGACAACTTATAGGAAGCCTTATCTACCTGGTCACCACTACCAGACCAAATATTTCATTTGATGTTGGAATCCTTTCCAAGTTTATGCAAAAGCCTTGTGAGGGACACTAATCTATTGCAAAAGGAGTTCTAAAAGTACTTGAAAGGAACTCAGGACTTTGGACTCAAATATACACAGGTGTGTGACTTCACCTTTATTGGATATTTTGATTTAGACTTTTATGGAGATAAGGAAAATGGAGTATCTGCTCCAGGCTATCTTACGAGTCTTGGATTAGGAGCTATCTCTTGGAGATCATGCTAACAGTCAGTTCCAAAAGATTCCACAATAGAGATAGAATATGTGGTAGTTACAGAAGCAACCAAGGAGATTGTGTGGCTCACGGAAATTCTTGAAGAGTTGTAGGAGAAATAAGTGAAGTCCACTCCTCTTTTCATTGATAACACTTCTGCAATTAAATTGGCCAAGAATCCAAAATTCCATGATCGAACCAAACATATCAATACAAAATATCATTTGATTCGACATCATGTTGAGGCCAAGACTATTCACCTACGACATTGTTCCAAAAATAAGCAAATTGTAGACATCTTCATCAAAGCAGTTGGGGGGGGATGTTAGACACCTAATCCTGCAAGATTGGGTGAAATTATGTAAATAGAAAACTTAATATAGGAAAAGACCCTAGAATGTGACTCCTAAGGTTCACCATTTTGATTGTTTATATTGATTTTTAGCTTAATGGAATTTATCAATTTGGGAGTCACCATCCTGTATTGACAACTTGGATGAGGAGGATCTCAATAAGAGGCCAAAGTGGTGGCATAACACCATTAGAGATGCTTGGGTGAGTGAAATGATTGAGGGATGATAATTGAAAGGTAAGAGCAAACAAAAACCAAACATAATTAATTGTGCTCCTACGGCCAATGATCAAGGAGTTTATGAGTCATAGGTGTTTGAGGAAGCAATAGTGAAAACTGGATGGGAGAAGGCCATGACAACCAAAAATGAGTTTAATGAAAAATCAAACTTTAGAGCTTCTAGGTCTTCCACTAGAAAAACAACCTATTGGCTGCAAATGGGTATACAAGGTCAAGTACAAAGGGGATGACACACTCGACAACTACAAGGCACAATTGGTTGTGAAAGGGTTCTCTCAACAAAAGACATTGGCTGTGAGGATACCTTTGCTCCTACAATAAAGATGAACGCCATCTAATTTGTTTGGCCATGACAACGTAGTTTTGGTAGAAGGTCCATAAATTGGACATGAAAAGTGCCTTCTTCAGTGGAAATTTGGAGGAAGAAGTCTACATGTATCTATCATATGGTTTTCAGGGGCTAAGGGGTGGGAGCATCTTGCTTGTAGACTAAAGAAAGCTCTATATGGCTTTAAGTAGGCACCTAGGGTGTGGTACATTAAAATTTAATAGGTATTGGTGAATAGGGGTTTCAACGGAACCCTTTGGATTCCAATTTATATATCAAAACCATTGATAATGGTATCATTGTACTATTCATATATGTAAATGACATCTTATTATAGGTAGTAAGTCAAGTGCTATTGAACATATCAAATCTAATATGAATTAATCTAGGTCTCATAAATTATTGTCTAGATGTAGAGTTTTGGCAAAGAATTAGCAACATTTTGGTCTCACAAACAAAATATGCGAAGAGTTTTCTTAGCAGGTTCAAAATGATAGATTGCAAAATCTTGTCTAGACTTGTAGAGAAAGGGTTGAAGCTTCCAACCAAGACCGATTTTAAGGCATATTTAATGAGTTAGCCTATAGGTAGCTTGTGGGGAGCTTGATATACCTTATAGCGACTAGACTTGATTTGTGCTATGCTGTGAGCTTCATTTCCAAATTCATGGTAGCACCAAAAGTATAACATTGGACTGCAACAAAGAGAATGTTAATATTGGACTGTATTTGACTTTGGGATTGTGTATAAAGCAAAGATCCTAGGTTGTGTGGGTACACATTTAAATTGAGTAGGTTTTGTGGATGACAGAAAATAAACTTTTAGATATATATTTAGCCTTAGCACATGTGTAGTCACATGGACTAACAAGAGCTAGCATGCAATAGATATTTCATCTCTTTCATGGATGAAAACATAATATTAAGTAGTGAAAGGACCATGTGAGGAAGTTTGGCTTAGGAGGATGCTTTTAGACATGAAGATGTAGCAAATAGGGCCTACATCCCTATTCTATGAATCCAATTTTCCACAAGTGTACTGAACATGTTTTCATCAAATAACTTGTAGAGGATGGATCTATTGAGCTGCAGTGTTGTCCCCTTCAAATATTTTTACCAAATCTTTGTCTTAAAAAATTTGTAAAGTTTTGAGATAAGCTTGTTGTGGTTAGATCGACCATTAAGGGAGGGTGTTAGACTAATAGTATATTAATAACAATCCCCCTTAGACTTGTAAGGAGCTTTCATGTTAAACAAAAGTAGATGATTGAAGTTATTTTTTGGACATGTTGGCCCAATAGGCCTTGATGAATTGGTGTGTATTTACTAGTCTTCAATTCGAATTGGGATAAGTGTGGGTGAATTGAAGTGCATATGCCTTTTGTAGGCAAACCTTGGGACAACATGAAATGATTTAGTGAAATTCAGGATAGATGTTTGGCCTTGCCTAAATTTTGGCTAAGGCATGATTGACTCAACTTGATGATGCATGGTGCACGGATGGATGATGGACCAAATGGATCAACTTTGGTTATTTCCTTAGGTGAATCTTGACAATGATTTTGGCACGCTAGCCCAATGTTTTGGACAAGGCACATTGTGTCATATTGGCGTGCCTTAATCGACAAAATGACTGGGATGCTATGTGTAGGGTGTTGTTGGATTGCATGGAGTTTTGGTTGTAGAGATAGACTTTTGGATGTCTTCCTATTCTGACTTACTTGGAATTTGCTTCAAGTTGTTGAGTTGGAGCAAGTCAAGGTATGTCTTAAAGCAATTTGTCTATTTGAAAATGTGGGAGTACGACCCAATTGGCTAGAGAGGAATCAAGTTAGCCATGTTTTGATAAAAATTCCGAGAATCAACCTATCTAGAGGAAAACAAATGAATAACTATCTTTGGTATAAAAAAACCACTGGAGAATTCATTTGGAATATAGTTGGAGGTGGAGAACATGTTTTGTGCATACGTTGGATAATTTGAGGGTGTGACATTTGTTCATGCAATGGCTGAAGTGGTTGAATCTAAGATGGTGTTTTAAATGCGATAGTTCCAAACAACTAACTTAGAAGATGAATTGGATTGTTTAGTGTAACTTCAAGGCTTGTTGAATTAGATTGTTTCATGGAAGATAGTTGGCTATGGGTAAGATGGTTGTAGCAAACCATTTTGTGGAAGGCAATTGGCTATGTGTAACATTCCTTAGCCACCCATCTAGGGTGATGCCACCCACATGGATATTATTACCATAAAGACATAACATGTATAACATAACAAAAGTAGCATAATAACATGCATGAGAGTGATAAACCATAAGCAATATAAAACAGGTTTGACACTTATCTAATAAAATTCACCGACTAGTTGCAGACCCCAAATATTCCACCTTGCCGTAGGTCGTGCTGCTCACAATCTCTCGACAATGGGCCACTGCTGAGCTGGGGCTATGACTCTACAAGTACAAAGGCTTACCCAAAGCTTGGCATAATACATAACCAACACTGAACATAAGCAGGGCCAAGGTATCAAATCCCAACAACCTCTAACCAATAATCTCACGGCCCCATCATCCCACACAACCCATGGTAGTGCACTCATTTCGTTGCATTTGCGTTCCATTGGGTTGTACCACTATCGTCTCAGGGTTCTAACTTGAGTTGGTTAGGGATGTCTCAGAGCCTTGTGGCTTCCATGAGTTCCAACTACTCATGGGTCCCAGGCCCTCACACAGGGGCACCTGTCCCTACACTTCTCCCTCTAGGGATCTAGCCTTCCGAAAGGCAACTCACGGAGAAGTGCACTCATACTTGGACCCACCTAGGATCCTTGGGGTATGCTAGCTAGACACTCTGGCTCTCCTCAGACAATACATAGTAGTCACGCTGGTAGATATTTCCCCGTGAATGGTGGAAAGCACCTTTTATAGACATGGTGCCCTTCACTTTATATTTTAATAATATATTAGAATATTAGAATATGTTTTAACATCAAGCCACTTTACCTTTATAACATTGGCTAGGAATAAAATAAAGTTTTCTTGGCTTAGCCCCCTAGCTCCCTCACCTTTCTTTTTGTATAGTTGTAACCCCCCATACCTTTTTTGTTCTCTAGCCTGCAACTATTGTGTTATTTTATTAATCTCAATTTGTTTACATATATCAACTAGGTTTGCTGGTATTTTAACATAGACTCTCTGGCCTGAACGCTTAAGCACCCTAGCCTTAAAAGATATGCATACACTGGCCCACCTGCCGAACACATCTCTTGTATACACACACATGCACGTAGGCCTCAATAAAACTTGGCTCACCAGCCTATTTAGTATTTAACATGCATTGGCTTATCAACCCAAGTATCATATGTACATATACATTATAGTTAGGGGTTCTGGTTGGGGGTATTAATTCCTCTCCCCCTTATTTATGCATTGCCTTCAGTGCATTTAGATATGTGTACAATCAAAATTTACGAATAGTTGTGGGTACTACTGTTTCCTGGTATACTTAGGCTCCTACTGGCAGTTTCAGGATTGTAACAAGATCATTGAACTTATGCCAGACTCATGGCTTTGTTTTGGAGCATCTCGATCCTCCAGTTCACGATGCTATTCCTTTCCAAGACATTCCAATCCTGCATGATCATCATCATTCCTTTCATCATATCTCCATTCAAGATGTCTTGACTCATGTAATCATTGGTGAAGCTACCATCCAAAATGAAATTTTCAACTGTGTTGTTGCCTTGTTGAGAGTCTATGTCCTCTTTGGCTATATGCAGTAGCCTTGGATGATTCAAATTCATGGCTAAAGAATGATATGCAATGAAGAAGCATTTCCTGTGCCCCCTTTTGACACATGCATTCTTGTCATTCTTCATTAACCTGTGAACTTCTAAGAATCTGATGTATATCTGCCACTGTAATAGAGAAAGTTTTACATATATTATATGTACATTGTTTGGAAAAGCCCATCCTTCATCACATTCATGCCCATATGTTGTACAAAACCTTTTAACTGTTCATGTGCGATTTCTGAATCATTATTTTCACATCATCTGCAGTTGAATTAGCATGCTTCCCAGTTTCCGTTGAATTTTAAAAAACAGTTTTTGAACTCTAGTTATTTTTTCAGAAATTGTTCTCTTACAAAGTCTACCATACAATAGCATTGCATCAAATTATTTTGTAAAGGAGAACATGTCAATGCAATTCTATATTGGGTCTTCACTTTTTTTCCCATAAGGAAAAAGTCGTAATTTCAATTAATTTGTAGAAATTACATTTTGCATATGCTGTAGCATTCATATAGTGTTTAGAGACCGCCCTGAAGGAGCCTCCATATTCATAACTCCACACATGGAATACTAGTGACAGAGGCTGTACATGCCCAGAACTAGTAGAAACAGAAAAAAATATCTCATCACATTCTGGCTCTACGCTGAGAGCATTACAAAAGCTGATACAGCTGTAGATGATTCATCATTTGCTATCATAATCAATAAACTGCAGGATAGGAGCAAGATTTTATGTGGGTCGGAGACCCAATCCTATTGAAAGTCATGATAAGGTCTGTGATAGCGCTGATAAAAAGTACCACCAATTACCTCTTGTATTAGCCAGTCGTCACTTTGATTTAGTACTGCTTCTTTAGATAGCTGGTCCGCCTCGGTGTTTTGTTCCCTGTATATGTGGCTGCATTTGAAGGATTTGAATGTTGAGATCAATCTTTTTGTCTCTTCAAGGATATGTCTCAGAGAGAAAGCATGACAGTTTGATGTATTGTTCAGCCAGTTGCAAACAATTTGTGAATCCCCATATAATTGAAGGTGGCTGCACTGTTTTTGAATCGCAAAATGAATGATATGTTTTGCTGTGATTAACTCAGCAAAATTATTGGTGCCTCTTCCCAGCTTGATCTGTAGTTTGTAATAATGGTCATCACTGAGATATAACAGCGCTCCTCCTCCGCATCCTGTATCTTGAGCAGAGCTGTCGAAGAATGCCCAAGGCTTTGTTTTGTCCAGATTTAAAGGCCTGTTTGTGCGGATGGTATCTTTTGGATTTGCCTCTGGCAGTAATTCATAATCAGCGATGGTGTGTCTCTGAATGACAGGCCAATGGGGCGCCTTATTTTGGAAAATAACCTGGTTCCGAGCGATCCATATCACCCAGCAGACAAGCAGTGGCATATTAATGGATTTGCCTGTATGCAGACGGCTCCAATTGCTCCACGCCTTCATAATATTCGGCCCCTGCCAGACTTTGAGTGTTGGATTGTGTAAAGATATGTTATGCCAGAAGTATTTAGTAACGTTACAGTTTAGGAATAGGTGTTCGGTGCTTTCCTCACCCGAACAGCATAGATGGCATCTAAACGGACCATGGAATGAGTGCTTCTTGAGATTGGTTCCTGTGGGGATTTTATCGAACAGGATATTCCACATTAAGAGCCTGGTGCACGGGGCAGTGTCCAGCTTCCAGAGGTCCCTCCAGATGGGAAGAATAGTCGGGGGCTTAAATGCATCCATAAGTTTTAAATATCCCAGCCTGGGGGAGTATAATCCATGGTTTGCAATTGCCCAAATAATTTCATCAGGGCCTTCTGTGAGTCTGACGTGCGCCTGCGTGAGAGCGTCAGAGTAAGCTTGCCATTCATTTTGCCACTGTGCGGGTATCTCCAGTACGCGATGGGTTTCCCAAGCCTGTTGCAGAAAGGTGGAGTTCGCGCTGTCCCCAATTTGATTCATATGTGTGATGCCTCTGTTATGTAAGTGCGCGATCATGTCTTCGGATAACCTGTGCGAAATGCCGCACCCCACCCATGGATCCACCCCAATCCTTACACTATTTCCATTTCTGATTCACCAGGTGATGCCTTCCCGCAATAGAGGTAAAGATTGAAGGACAACTTTCCAAATGTTTGATATATTGCGTCCAGGATTGTGTTGTTGCCGGAACCAATCCATGAGATGCATCGGTTGTATGTATTTGCTCTGAGCAACACGAGACCATAGACTGTCAGTGGTCAGGAGGTTCCAACCGAGTTGGCTTCCAGAGCCTTTGCAAAGAGGTCGATATTCTTAATGCCCCATCCGCCCCAGTGTTTAGGCCTAGAAATGGTGACCCATTTTACCCAGGCAAATTGCTTCCCTGTATGATGACCTTTCCATAAAAATCTGGCACATATATTTTGTAATCTGTTCAGGATGCCGCGTGGTATCCAAGCCAAGGTCATCCAGTATACTGGAGTGGCTTCGATAATTGCCTTTATGAGAGTCAATCGACCAGCTCTTGAGAGATATCTGTGATACCAAACGAATAATCTTTTCTCCACCTTTGCTATTAACCAAGTCCAATCTGCGATCCGGTAGCCCAGGGGTTTAAGTCTGTACCCCAGATATTTGATGTCGTCAGCTATTGATAATGTGGTGAAGGGGAACCGACGAGATGCATATACAAATTCTTGTTGGGAGCATCCGACAGGCGAGATGGTTGATTTGCTTTTGTTTATCTACATACCTGTAGCCTGCTGGAAGAGTGCAAATATATTCTGGAGAGAAGCAGTGTCACCTAAGCATCCATTAAGAAAAATAAGTATGTCATCAACAAATAAAAGGTGAGTTAGATAAAAAAATTCAGAGACATTGATGCCAGTGATCTGGTTCCTATCCCGGGCGGATGTGATGAGTCTACTCAAGCCTTCCATGATGAGAAGGAATAGAAGCGGAGATAAGGGGCAGCCTTGCCGAAGCCCTCTAGCAGAGGTAAAGAAAGATGTGGCCTCTCCATTGAGGAGGACGCTGTAAGCTACGTCAGTAATGCAACTCATAACCCATTTAATAAAGATATAGGGAAAGCCAAGGTGTGTCAGAAGCAGTCTGAGGTAGAGCCAGTTGGCTCTATCGAAAGCTTTTGAAAGGTCAACCTTTAATATTAGGCCCTTTTGTTTTTTGATATGAAGAGAATGTAAGAGATCTTGGGTTGTAGCAATGGCCTCATGTATCTGCCTGTGATTGAGGAAAGCGAATTGTTCAGGGGATATGTGGCGAGATAAAATAGGCTTGAGACGATTGGAAATTATCTTGGCAATAATTTTATAAAGGCAGTTGCAGAGGGATATGGGGTGGAAGTCATCGAAAGTGGTCGGATGATTGGCTTTCAGAATAAGGGCAATGAAAGTGGATTTAATAGCGGATGAAATTCTGCCATGTCTTTTGCAGTGCTCAATAATGCGGAGGAGATCATTGCCCAGAATATCAAGGAAAGCAATGTAAAATTTGATGGTCCAACCATCAGGGCCAGGGCTGCGATCTTTCTTAAACCATTTAATGGTGGCTTCGAGTTCATCCATGGTCACTTCTTTGGTGAGGTCCTCTGTTTCTTCTTGTAGAACAAATCTGGGAAAGTTTTCAGCCACTCTCATAATCTCTAGGATATTGGCCTCTCTAGGAGCTGAATAGATACCCTTGAAATGATTGACAGCTAATCTGGCTAAGTTGCGCTGAGATGAAATTAGCTGATTCTGTTCATCCCTTAATTCCCATATAGTATTGATGGTTTTGCGACCATTGGAAAATTTATGGTAGAAACTGGTGTTGTCATCCCCCTCGGTGAGCCATATAGCCCTACTGCGCAGCCGCCAGCTTGCTTCTCTATCCTTCAGAATCTGGGATCGCTTGGCAACGAGGGAGTAATACTGTTCTTTGCTTCCCACGTTGGGGAAGATACCTTCAGTGGAGTCCTCGAATGTGGCAATGATCCTCTCTCCCTCCATCAAAGTATGGTCATCGCGAATGCGCTTCTGGTGAGCCCAATGCTTGGATATTCGCTTTAGTTCGGAGAGTTTTCTAATGAAACCAATAGTATGTTCTTCATGTTCCCTGATGGGATTGTTCTGCCAATAATCAGATACCAATTGAATGTAGGAGGGGTCTTTTAACCATGAGGAATTAAATTTAAAAGGGCTCTTTATCTTGTTGTAGATGTCAACCGTCTCCAAAAATATAGGGCGATGATCGGAGATGCCCCCGGAGCCTACCCATTGCCTTATGCGCGGAAGTCTGTTGTATAGTGGTTCCTTGAGCAGAAACCTATCTAATCTTCTGGTCAAGCTCTGTGCACCACTTCGATTGTTGGACCAAGTGTGTTGTAACCTGGCAGTGGGCGTGTCTACCCAATGGTGCGCCTCCAACAGGTTGGAAATGGTATCCGAGAAAGTGTCTACCTGGGCAGAGTGCCCCCAGGATTCGCAGAAACCCAAGGTGAAATTTAAGTCGCCACCGAGAATAATATTGTCCTCCTTCAATAAATCAGATTTCAAAAGCGCACTCAAAAAAGTAGTCCTGTTTGAACATGGGCCATAAACGTTGATGACACGAAGGTCCATATTCATGGAGAGAATATAAACGTCCAGGCCGATGAAACCTCTGCTGCCCCAACTGTTACGGATCATGACAGCTCTGTTGTGGATTCCAATAGCTAATCCACCTGATCTCCCTGATGCGTCTATGGCATGAAAAGTCCAGTTAGGCATCCAGGAGTTGAGAGACTGGACAAGGGTGTCGGCGGGACAAAGGGTCCCTTGAAGAAATATAATGTCAATCTGAGATGTAGAGAGCAATCTCCTGAGAGCTAGTTTTTTTGGGGAACTAGCAAAGCCCCTGCAGTTGAAAGAGAGTACATTCATGATGGATGGGGGGTAGGGCCATTCTTCGCTCTAAGGGCCCGGGTAATTGTTTGCTGTCGCCCAATGGCAATCTCGGCATCAGCTGTAAGTCTGGCTTTGGAGATACGTGAAGGTCGACCCCGAGATTGCTTATGGGGGACGGGGGCAAAAACAGTATCTAGACCAATAGCATCGTAACCACAATCTTTAGTTCTGGATCTGAGGGCACATCGAGGGGAGGGGGGGGATGGTGCGAGTATGGTGGAGATGGTGGAGGTGTACACGGAGGGCAGACTCGGGGATATGGTGAGAGAGGGGGCCGGAATGGAGCAAACAAGGGGGGGAGTGGAAAGGGGCGCAGAGCGCTCAGAGGGAGCCCCAGAGAGATTTCCAAGAGAGCAGCATGGCGGGCTAGTGCTCTGATGAAACGAAGAGCCAACAGTAATAGGAGATGCCGGATGAATATGAGGGGAATAGTCAATCGAGACCATAGTTACCTCCTCCATCTAAGCAGGGTCAGTTCGCGCGTTGTCTGACTCTGAGCGAAAAGGATGATCGACTGTGTTACCCGGAGGCTCCTGTGTATCAACATCCAACTTATGCATTTCCTGGGGCTTCTCAGACAGAGGCCGAGTGTGAAACGGTGGGGGGGGGGGGGCAGAGGCCTCCTCCCGATCAATCTTCTTATCCTTGTGTAGTAGTGGGCAATCCCGGTATAGATGACCGACAAGGTGACATCTTCGGCACCTATACGAGATCCCTTCATAGTCAATAATCTGTTTGCGTGCCGAGTCCCGCCAATGAACAGTAATATGTTCTTGTAGACCACCCCTGGTGTCCAGGTTAATAAGGATGCGAGCATAAGACATCTTACCAGATTGAAGAAAGGATCTATCGTAGTCCAGGAAGGTGCCCATTGCATTCCCGATTCTTCTGAAAATGTCTTCGGACCAATACTGAAGAGGGAGGCCTGGGAGCCGAACACATATAGGCCCAATACCAATCTGCTCTGTTTCGGGGTCAAACATGGGGGTCCAACGCTTAAGGAGAACTGGAGCATGTTCAAAATGCCCTTGTGAGGTCAAAACCCAGTTAGCATGTTCGGCCTGAACGAACCTTAAAGCAAACCAACCTCTGACTAGAGTCTGTACAAAGGGGCTATCCTTCAGATGATATCCCCACATTTCAGATGCCCAGGCCTTTAAATGAGAAGCCGAGTATTTCCGACCCCTGATGCGGCCCACAAGGACTTTGTCTGCATGATCCATAATTTCGCCCCACTGAATGTCCTCCTCAAGTCTGAGGAAGATATCCTCTGTTTTGGTTTTGAAGCATCTATATTTCTTTTTGAGATCGGGAGTCGGGGATGTGTTCGGAGCTCGTTTCCTTGTCAGGTCGGTCCCAGAAGAGGGGGGAGGGATAGGGCTAGGTGAAGAGGGAAAAACGGTATCACCGGGGAAGTGCAGCAGATCTGAGAGGGGAGGAATGTGAGAGCAATGACCAAGGGGGGGATCGGTATTCAGAATGTCGACAACTGGAATATTGGGGGGCGGAGCAGAGGGGGAAATCCTCAAATCGGAGGCAGAGAGGGGGTCGGAAAGGGGGAAAGAGGGATGATCCACCGCAGATCCGACGGTCATCGATGGGAGAGGCAGCGAGGTAAGTGGTGGCCAGGTGGAGGGTATGTCCAGTAGAGACACAGGGCAAAGACGTGACGGATCCCTAGTAGAAAAAGAAGCCAAATTATTGTAATGATCCGGGGTGTACATACCATGAGAAACGGACAAGGGGGTGCGCCAGATCGAAACCCCTTCTAATGGGTCTGCAGTGTAATCGACTGCTTCAAGGTCCTCAATGGTGTCAGAATATGCCCCAGATCAGCAGGATGTTCAGAATGCAGAGCTGTAATGAAACCCCCAAGTCAGTAAGTACCAGGTGTCAACAATGAGTTCCAAGACAGGATTCCTGTAACCTTTCGATTATAATCGAGCCCGCAGACAAAGTATAAGGGGAGAGTAGGGGCGCCTGGAGAATGCAGGTTGTCAATGGAGGTTTGATGAATCAGATACCTGCAATCGAAACTGTAAACCCTATCCCCATCCTCCGCGTTCTTGCGCCTCTCGTTCCATCTGTTAGCGCTTGGAATTCACCTAGGCTGAGATAGACAAACTCTCAAGGCTACATCAAACCATTTCACCTCGTAGCTAGCCCTACGAGGTATGAGAAGGCTCTCTCAGGTCAGATTCGGTAGATCTTTCAATATAATAAGCTGACCAATTAGGAATAAAGATCTTAGGCTAGTAAATTGATATAGGAAGGTTTGCTTTGGGGTTTTGAATTAAATGACGGGGCTTTTCTGGTCTGCATGGGAAAAATCACAGCTTGAAACAGAGAAATATAATGACTACACAGATTATTAACTGAGGCAAGGTAGGCATGAAATTTAGCATTGAATCTAGATTTCAATGGGATGGAAAGACTGGTGAGGAGCTAAGGAGGGCAGACAATAACTCTGAATCCTCCTTAAACAGGAGAAAACATTGAATATGAGCAAATTTATAGGAGGAGCATACAATACTATGAATTCCTACCTAAACACTTCATTTGCTCCATTAGATATGATCATGAGGTGAATGAGACATGACAGTTTAATAGTTTACATATGAGACAAAGGAAAAAACCTATGCTAAATCAACATACCACATGAATCTCAGCAAACAGAGCTGTAAAATTCCATTAAATTCTCTGCCACAAACTGTACAAGAAAGCTCTGCTATGCTCCAGCCGCTCTCAGCACTCAGAAAACTCTCTCCTCAACCATGGGTTGTTTGCCCCTCTCTGCTACCTGTGCTGCTGAAAGAAATGAGGCCCCTTCCACCTGGTGTGGAGATAACACTCGCTGCTCTGAAGATGACGACGAGACCCCTTCCACCTGGTGTGGAGAAAGTACTCGTCTAGCTGCTGCAAATAAGGTCCTATGACCTCTCTGATATGTGACCTGAGGAGAAGAAGCCATGTGTCTAGGAATGCTGGTCTCGGGCTGCTGTGATGGCCCTCCCTCCTCGTGAATTGGCTCCGGCCCTGGGTGTGACTGTGTGAAAAAGTGTCGGGAGATGAAATCCGCCCAAGGAATGCCCTGCTGGCTCAACTGATGGGAAACTACTAGCTGGATAAGACCATGATGGCATAAGCTCCGCAACTGCTGTGCTGGGGTTTGTCTCTGAAAAAGAGCGGTCAACCTCTGAGTGTCGTGAGATAAGTATGCTGCAATGTTCATGACTCTCACTCTGGTGAAATGCATCAACATGCGTATATGATAAGATGATACTCGTGCGAATCTCCCCTCGCATGTGAAGTAATGCATAATAAGTCTCATGATATCCATATACTCTGCTCGGAGGAACTTGATGGGAAAGGTCCCGGTCAAGTTATGCATACAGGTAGGCCTGACATACGGCTCATAATATACGAAGTCCAGCCACTTGCGCTTCAGCCACACCTCACCCACATTGGGTATCCCGGTAGCTTCTGTAATAGCCTCTGGAGAAAATACAAAATTCACCCCTGCAAGGGTGACCTGTCCATCATGGAGATGCAGAACAAACAATCGAGCCAACTCTCTGTGAGGCTGAATGTGTGAGAGCCTCTCACAAAACTGATAACATGCCATGTGCTGAAACAAGATACTGCAAATGGGCAGGCCTGTAACTCAGTCAATGATGTGGGCTCTACCTTCTTGTGTTCGCCACTCTTGCCTCCCCTACGAGGCCTCCGCTGTGTCTCAATCTCAGTGGATGATGATCGGTCATCACCTTGCTCATTAGTCTCAGTAGTCGACATGGTGTTATTGAGCAAGGTGGAATAAACAAGTCCAAATGATCGCTGCTCTGCCTGCAAAATGCTGTGAAGTATGCTGTTTTCAAGGGGAAACATCACGAGGGATATGTTAGGGGAGGGAATTTTACATATAGGAAAGGGAAAAATATATAAGAAGGGAATTCTGAAGGAAATTATCACATAATGCTAAATATGTCATTTCATCTTTCAACATTTGCAAATTAATACTTTATTTAGGGAAACTTTGAAGTCAAGGGAAAGGACAATGAAAATCTTCATGATGGAGGGAAGAATGCCATGGGCATAGGAGGATAGTGCAGCATCACTTATGTATGTTCATCTAGTAGGCAGCTCGCTTCTTTTTGGTTTTGCATGCCTTTCATAAGCATACTTTGTTTTTTCCATATGTAAAAATGACTATCTGATGCTGATTACAAGGGGAAGGGAAGGGTTGCTGTAATCATTTTGAAATGAATGGGAGGGAGATTGTATCAAGGAAATTATGAGAATGAGGGCGTAATGAAACCTACGAACCAAGTATGCCAACCAATTTACATAACAACAGTGCTTTAATAGCGCTAGCAGCTTCATAGTTGCATTAATCATGAGGGAATTAGGGTTTCAATTACATGCGTTAACAGAAGGGATGGGATATCAATTGCATAGGGATTTTTAGAGGATTAATGAGCAATTGAATTAGGGTTTTCATGAGGGGAAAGGTAAGGGAAAACAGAGTTTAGGAAAGCAGAGTTGATAGCTAGCAGCGGATACATTTGGTAAACTCTGTCACGATTTCACACAGCTTCTATCCTTTGATACTCACAACACGATGACATTTTCTTTTGTTTTTTATAAGGCTATGCAAATTATATATATATATATATTTTTTTTTATTTTTTACAATGCTTGTTAGCATGCCTTGTCATCATTTTTTATTTATTTTTCATTGATTTGCTGTGCAATTTAAATTCATAATTTGCTGTGTGTAATGGTGTAGGGTTTGAGCGTGTGGCATGGGGAAAAGGCAGGATTTATAGGCAGGGTTTGTATGTTTAATTTGCACATGAGATTAATAAAAATGACATATAAACATATGTGAATATCAATGGGAAAATGAAAGGAGGGATATAAAGAAAAACTGCCTTGAGAAACAAACAAACTGTCAAAACATAAGCTTGCAAAACACCCATCATTCCTCCATCGATTTCTTGCATGAAATTATGATTGTAATCCTCCTTTGGAATCATCACACCACCACAAAGCACATAGAGGAGACATACCTCGGCAAATATCGGTGAGCTTGGAAGATGGTTTGCTGATTAAATGAATTTTTATGCCCAGAAATCCGCGCGCTGCCCAGATGTCCGCGCACCTCTCCCAGAAATCCGCGCACCTCCCAGATGTCCGCGCGCGTGTAATTTCCTTTAGAAAAATTTCCCTCTCAGAGCCGCGCACTGCCCAGATGTCCGCGCACCTCTCCCAGAAATCCGCGCACGCCCCCAGGCACTGAAATTGCTGAATTTTGCCCAAAATCACCTTCTTGCCTTTAGCCTTGTAATTTCTTGCTCCCAAATGCACAATGAGGGTTTTCAAAGAGAGAATTTACATTTGTATGCTTTCATTAAAAAAAATTTAACTAAAAAAAACCCACTTTATAATGTTTATACTTTGACATTCTTTTTTAACACTGTTTTGGAGTCATTTTGTCCTGAAATGAGCTCTTTTAATGCGATTGACTCTGTTCTTTTTGCAGGTTGACCATCTGATGGACTGTGGAGAAGGAACCAGGGTTGTTGCCGGCACTTTTGCAACCTTCTGAGAATTTCTTTATTTTTTTACAAATTTGTCATGATCCTTGGACTTAAAAACAGGGTTTTTAAATCCAAGGCATAAAAATAATCTGTAGCTGAGGAAAATAACAATGAAACATGTGTACATACCTCCCTTTGGCTTGCTGGGCACTCACTGACCTTGACTCATGACCTTGATATGATTTTGACTCGAAACCCTAGACCTAAGACTTGGGACCTCAAGACAAACATAACCACAAGTGTGACTCAATTACATGGTAGTATGTGACCTCATCCAGCAAAGCCAAGAAGGGAACAAAGACGAGCTCCTCCATTCAGTGTTATGGCATGCCTAGCGGGATGCAAAATTGACACTGATGAGACACCTAACTATGCATATGCAAAGAGCTATTGATCGCTGATGGAGGGCTTAAGACCGACACTAACACCATCTTCATCAGAACGTAGCCTGGATTTATTAGACTTAGAAACCTGTTGGGTCTTCACTTGTTTTAACGCCTATGTTATATCAACGTTCGTGTCTTTTTTTCTTTTCTTTTAATCATGTGCGCCTCATCACAAATGAGTAAATGAGGGTCACTTTGCAAAGCCTCATCATCTGTGACAGCCTTTCCTTTTGCATATTTTCCTCAAGATATGTTTCGAAATGCGACATAGCTATCTGATCTTGTTTACCGATTGGATACAATTCTCCCACATTAAGCATATGTTAACAATCTGGTGTGGTTTCAAAATCCTTGAGATTGATGGAGATACTCTGACTTATGCTACATTTTGTTCTCTGGCAGCATTAGCAGTAAAGCCCATATACAATCCCATTTTATTAACAAAATTTAGAGAAGATGCGCATGATTTGTTAGCTGAATGTTTTTATGAGCCCAAAACCATACCTGTCAGGCAGTGAGATCATGGCTTTTCAAAGCTTCAGTTTATTTTCAAATAATGTCCTTGAAATGGATGTTGGCTTTATTTCTATGCTAGGATTTAGGAATATCATGTTCTGAAAGATGTAGTTTTGAAAAATATCCAAATCAACCCCTGAAGCTGTAACTTTGCATTTCCTATCACATGATTGATCCAAATTGAATATGGTCACAGCCCGCTGTGCGCTCAGAACATGGTTAAGGACACCATCTAAAACTGCAACATACTTGGGTGGTAAAAGGATGCTTATCACCACTGTATTGACCTGTTGCTTTCCACTAAGATTGATCAACGGGTTATCTTTATTAAGATCAAGGCTTGTCATATTAAATAAAAAACCTGTAGATTTTCTGAATTTTGTATCTTGACGTGGAAACCAATGGTCACACATTTTGAATTTATTAAATCTGTGGCCCTTTCCAGTTTCAAGTGTTTTGCATAGCGTTTAATGCCCCACATACCCAAGTGTTAGCTGATATAAAAGTTTATAATGAAAATTATTTTGAAACACAACAGGACTACTCTACACTTTTCATTTTTCTTTCCAGCTGATAAGAAAATAAGTAGACAAACACACACATAATTTAACACAATTTTTACAGTGATTTTAGTCAGCAGTGACCCTAGAAAAACCCCACAATCGGGAAAACCAGTACTAATGAGAGGACTATATTAGTTTATCTGAGAGGAAATAATTACAGAGCTTTTAACACATCAAGGTACTTATCTCCCTTGAATATCAAGCCTGCTTCCCTGATGTTTGTGACACAGCTTCAGCTCTGGATCTGAAATTTGCCTCACTGTTCCAAATTTTTGACAAAACCACTGTCAATTTTCTACTCAGAATTCGACCTAAGATCCGAAGATATCCTCTTCTACAGTGTGCCTCAAATCTGGTGCAGAAAACCCTCTATATCAACCTCGACCTACATGCAAGAATCTCTGATCACTTTCCTGAAATTTCGGGCCAGCAGACAGTGTATTTATCAGAAAGTTGAGCTAGAAACAACTTTGTGTTCTCCAAGGATTTTCGCTGAGAATCTTTCTCAACACTCCATAAAATAACCAGTGCAAAACACCCAGGAATTTTGGCCTGTCAGCACAGCTCAAACTCATAGACTCGCGTGCCAGGAACCTCTGCAGAAAACTCGGATTAATGGTGACTTTTGTTGTACACTTTTCTCCTATGCAACCTTGCTATCCCAACATACTCCTCTCCCTTTTTTTTTGCTCTTCTCATCACTTCTCCAAATGCACATGAAAAATAGAATAGCCGAAACCTTTTTTCTCCCTTTTAGCTTCATTAAGTTAGGAAACCCTAACCCTTTTTGATCAAGTGCTGAGATTAGATCTCAGCCCTATGGATTAATGGTGGAGATCATTCCCTCACTTGACCCCCTTTTCATGTGGTCCCCCTCATTAATGCCTCCTAGTCATTTTATCACTTTATATTTTGTACCATGTACTTTTTCTCCACATAAAGTTAACTTTAAAACATAAAGTAACTTCAATTTTTAAAAGTACATAAAGTACTTTGTAAAGTGACTTTATCATGACTTTAATATAACTCATAAAGTCACATGCTAAAAAGGTGTTTTAAAGTGTCTTCCTGGGAAAAAAAGCAAGTGCATTAGGAAACACCTCCTTGGTACCTTTTTCTTCAACACATTTCAATGTCATTAAGGTATCCAAAATTTCGAGGAGTTGGATAATTTTCAGTCTAAACCCCTGATTGCAGGTCTGGGCTAGGGAATGCAGGATATCCCCTTGTTTCCATCCTGAGCCCGAGCCTGAGCTTGGCTAATAGAGAAGCTCCCTTAAGCCTGTCTTGTCATTAATAATTGAAACATTGTTTTCAATATGCTTATGAAAATTCACAGTCATGGATGCATCTCAGTCAAGCATAATATTCTGTTCATCACATTAGGCTCATTCTAAGTGCATCGGTTTGAGATATTTATTGGATGTAAACTTGAGCTATGACTAAATCTTTGGTGTCCTCCACATCTTCAAGGGGTTCCGTTTGTGCTTTGGGCAGGCCACAGGACCTTTTTAAAACCCACGCTAATTTTAATATTATCAAGAGATTGTTGTATGTATTTTGCTTCATCCTCTTAACTTGGTATTTTATTGGAACTACAATCATGGAGAAAAAAAATACGATAGATGGGTTCGAGATACTTATTGGCTACAATCTTGAGCTATAGACTAAATCTTCGGTGTCCTCCACATCTTCAAAGGGTTCTATTTCTGCTTTGTGCAGCACCTGAAGTTTTTAAAAACCCATACTAATTTTAATATTATCAAGAGACTGTTGTATGCATTTTGCATCATCCTCTTCACTTGATATTTTATTCGAATATGCAATTATGGAGAAGAAAACATAAGATAGATCAGTATTGTCAAGCATATCGACACATACCTAAGTTTTTTGTAACTTGATAAGTTGTTGGTAATCCACTGTGCTCACTGCATATTTCTCAAGACCAATTGTTTGCTCACTGTCATCCATCTCATTATTTATGCAGGGATAATCAGTATCGTAGCTACCATTCTGAATCATGAACTGATTCACCGGTGTCTTTTGCATCTTCTAAATATTGCTATAATTGTGCTTGTGATGGGCCTTCTCGCTTTGCAATTTTTGAATATGGGATTATTTTTAAACCCTTCAATACAATGATCATGCTCTAAATAGTGATATCCATACTATCATATTGATACACTTATAATCACTTTATGTGGGTGCTGTTCGAGAGAGCGTCATCTGCACCCACTGCCTTCCTGATTCATGGCACTAAATGAAGCTTCATTGGCAACCTTCGTTGAGAAATCACTTAGCGGTGACTATGACCTTGGTAGTTCTCTTTGGGGTGAGGGATTTTGTAGCACTATTACATTTATTTTTTATAAAACATTTCTGTCAGAAACCTTCATCTAGATCCATTGCTAGATTATCTTAAAACCAACTATCCAAAAAAACACATCAGATCTAGTTACTTGGTAGAATTATTAACTCATGAATGCAGAAAAAACGAGAAAAGCAATCACTTTATCACACCCAATGCACAATTATTTCTGCTCTTCTAGATTAGTTCACCATTCAAAATATCTTCTGAACTTAGAAGAGCCCCTTCTAGGGAAAAAGTCTCTGATAAATTTACAAAAGAACAACAAACCTGGAAAAGTTTCAGTCTGCACAAAAATCAAGGCATATCTACACCAAATATGTGGTCCCTTTGCAATCTGTACAATTTTACGAAATCTGTATTGATGGTTGTACAACCTACTCCACTGGGCTGTATGACTGCTTTTCTCCTTGCTACTGTTTGATTGCCTTCTCCTTGCTGAACTACTGTTAGAACTTCTTGCCAACGGCTGAAAATAAGATCTTTGATTTTCTTCTTCGCTCACGTGACATGTGAAATGCTTGGTGTCTTTGTCCTTTGCCCTCTCTTTCTTTTACAACTTTAACATGAGCCAAAATCCTAGTCTTCAACAGTTAAGATCTAGCCATGGGATCAATGGTTTTTTTTTTAATTAAATCATTAAGTGACCCACTTTAGTCACATTAATAAAATGCATTCACTTAATTAATTAATGAAGTGAAATTTTGTAAAAAACATAGGTTGTATTTAATGATGATTTCAATAAGTAGACACCCTCATGGAAATACTTGTTTGTGCTACAAACACTCACACTCTTTATCGAGGAAGGTATTCTCCACCACTCCAAAGTTGTCTCAAAACAAGACAAACTTGCCCTTCATAGGGGCTTGGTGAACATTTCTGCCAATTGTTCCTCGTTAGAAATATTTTGGAGCTTGACTGCTCCCTTCAACGCCCTGTCTGGATGAAGTGGTATTTGATCTCAATGTGTTTTGACCTTTCGTGAAACATTGGATTCTTTGATAGTTTGAGATAACTCTGGTTATTGTAGTGGATCATTGTTGGCTCAAGCTTCTTACCAAACAATCACGTGAGTATCTTGCGAATCCAAATGGATTCATAACTAGCTAGATTGGCCGCCTTGTACTCTGCCTTACTTGAACTCAGTGCTATTGAGTTATGCTTCTTGTTGAACTAGGAAATTACGTGTTAAAATTGGCAACTAGGGCCAAATTCCACCTTAAAACAACTCATATGATGGAGATGATTACTGCATTGGATTCCTATTTTCGAGAGGTCCAATTTTGATATAAAGATCATCTCATTTTGACAAGAAGAAATGGAATTTTGAATTTATTCTCTCTCATGCACAAATTGTCAAGGTTGGCCTTAGTCAAATATAGGCTCAAAAGCAAATAGATGTGTTTCCTCACTCTCAATGAAGTGTATAAATAGGAGTGACCTCTCTCCTCATTTGGATATCACTCATCTCATCACACATCTCTCTTTCTCCTCTCTTGATTGGTTCTTACAGCTTGGAGGCAAATTGTTTCTACTTCGCACATGTGGCAGGGGGCTGAAATTATGGGATTGTTTGCTGGCCGAATTTAAGGAAAACATAGAAGTGTTGACCATGGCTCTTTTGACCAGCGTTGACTTCGTTTTTTGAGGGCATAATTTCGATCTTTGGAGGGCGCATTTTTTGGCATAGGAATTGAGGTGATTGGGACAGTTTGACCAGGGTTGACTTCAGATTTGACCGAAAAAATTACAAGTGTTTTCTCTCTCCTTTGAGTGGGTTGATCAAACTTTTTTGGGCTGACTTTGACTCTCTTGAAAGGCCGGATTAATCTGCTGTTGACCGAGCTACCTGGAGGACATTTTGGTGCTGATTTGACCAATGTTGAATTTCTGGTTAGGGCTGCAGTTGACAGTTGATTTTGATAGGAATGTTTTGGGCAAGTTAATTTGATATTTGTACTCTCCCTCTGCTGAACTATTGAATAATAATAAGAAGATTTGATTAAAGGGTTTTCCCCACATTGGGTTTTTCCCTGGCATCTGGCAAATCTTGTGACCTCTTGTCTTGGCTTGTCTTCTGCACTTTTTTTTTTATGTTCTATTTGCATTTACTATCAATGTGGTTAAGTTAATGTGATTGCTACTGGAAATAATTGGAAATTGTCATTGCACTGATAAGGAACATTGAAGTAAATTGTGCTAAAGCATAGAACATGCCATTGTTATCTAAAACTAACATGACGGGCTAACCCCAAACTGAAGTAGCACCTAGAGGTTCTCTTTCGATCTGTATCCTTCCCTGTCCTATTTGAATCCGAGTATTGCAAAGTCACACCATCTCCGCCAAGGTATTGTAATTCATATCCTACTGTGCATGTAAATATCTAAGCATGTGCTTTGGTGCAACGTAGTGAACCTCCCTCATTCCACCATGAATTGAGTCAATGTGTTAATAGTAAAACTTATGTTTGGTCAAATGTTGACTAGTTACGTCAATGATCCAATCAACTTTCCTATATTGTTTGGATTCTGCTAACTCTGAAACTAAAGAATCAATCTTCTTGAAATTGGTCACCATCGGAGTGCCCATTAGTCTTCTGTCCTCCGTCTTGAATCTCTTCAGGATCTCTAGAGTGCGAGAAAGATCTCGCTCAGTTGCTACCAAACCTTAATGCTAGAAAGTAATGTGTCGACCTGATATCCTTCATTTCAAATTCTAACACTAGGTTTGGCTTGCTACCTACAATCAATCTCTTTGCATCTATTAGAATGAGATCTTCCACATACAACACCAAAATGAGGGGCTGATATCCAACCAACAAGAAGTATAGCTTGGGATTTGCCTCACTCCTTGTGAAGCCTATGCCCTGCTAAGTACTGTCAATCCTAGCATATCGGGCCTTGGGCTCCTGTTTGAGTCAATATAGGGCTTTCTTAAGCATGCATACATGTGTCTTATTGTCATGGATTGTTAAATTGTAGCAAGAAAAGGCTTCATTTGACTTGTGCATTAGTCAAATGGAGAAATTTGAATTTCCACATTGGCAGGATGACTTGAGTTGCATTTAGCAAGAGTGACATGGCATTGTCACTTAGTTAAGTCAGTCAATTCGAGTTTGTGGGTAAGATGTAGAAATCTAGTAGAGTTGTTGTTAGTTAAATTCAATTATCTGAGCTCTAGTCATAAATAGAGTCAATATGAGTTCAATTGAGTAGTTGTAACAGTTGTTAACTAACTGATCTCCCAGTTAACTAGTCAATTTATTGAAAATAGCCCCATTCATGCATAGAATTCAAATTGTCTAGTCCACTGGAGGAAAAAGGCATCAATGTAATCATTATTGTATACTATATACTAGTGAGTGTATAATGCTTGCATGTAGCAGGTGAGACTATTCTCTTGGGACTTGCGTAAGCAAATAGGGTCTTCTCCTATTCTTTAGGAGTTAATTTCCTCAGGAATTGCACAAGGAAATAGTAGGACCAGGAGGGCCAAGAATTGGCTAAGTATTTTGCAGAGCAATCTCAAGAGGAGGAGATAGTATTGCAGTGCAGGTTGTGCTTCAGGATTGAAGTTGTCATTGTAATAGAATAAGTTTTCTCATCTAATATAATACAAATAGAGGAAGGGTTTTCCCTAGTTGGGTTTGCCAGTAAAATCGGTTTTCATTGTGATTTATTGATTGCATGTGTTTCTATTGTATGTTTTCCCTTCCGCAGATTGAGTAGAAGAAATTTGTGTGTATTGTTTTCAGTTCGAATTCATTAGCAACTACAAATTTCGTGTTATTTCTACATGGTATTAGAGCCTTGAAAACTACATAGAAACCAACTTCCTGATCTTCTCTTAGAGAACTTTCGAATAGCAGATTTGTGGTGCAGGAATTTTCTTCAGTGCAGGAACAATGCCTTCCATTGGATTGAAACTTGAGTATGCGTTGGAGGGAAGTTCAAATTTGATTGTCTGGAAGGACAGAATGGAAGTTGTGCTGGATGACAATGGATTATTGGAATACTCAAAAACTGATATTGCAAAACCATCAACATTCGATGCACAACAATTGACTCAGTGGAAGAAAGATACAACTAAATTACAGAGCTTTTAACACATCAAGGTACTTATCTCCCTTGAATATCAAGCCTGCTTCCCTGAAGTTTGTGACACAGCTTCACCTCTAGATCTGAAATTTGCCTCACTGTTCCAAATTTTTGACAAAACCACTGTCAATTTTCTACTCAGAATTCGACCTCAGATCCAAAAATACCCTCTTCTCTAGTGTGCCTCGAATCTGATGCAGAAAACCTTCTATATCAACCTCGACCTGCATGCAAGAATCTCTGATCACTCTCCTGAAATTTCGGGCCAGAAGACTGTATTTATCAGAAAGTTGAGCTAAAAACAACTCTGTGTTCTCCAAGGATTTTCGCTAAGAATATTTCTCAACACTCCACAAAATAACCAGTGCAAAACACCCAATAATTTTGGCCTGTCGGCACAGCTCAAACTCCTAGACTCGAGTGCCAGGAACCTTTGCAGAAAACTCAGATCAATGGCGACTTTTGTTGTATGTTTTTCTCCTGCGCAACCTTGCTATCCCAACATACTCCTCACCATTTTTTTTGCTCTTCTCATCACTTCTCCAAATGCACATGAAGAATAGAATAGCCGAAACCTTTTTTCTCCCTTTTAGCTTCATTAAGTTAGGAAACCCTAACCCTTTTTGATCAAGTGCTGAGATTAGATCTCAACCCTATAGATTAATGGTGGAGATCATTCCCTCACTTGACCCCCTTTTCATGTGGTCCCTCTCATTAATGCCTCCTAGTCATTTTATCACTTTATATTTTGTACCATTTACTTTTTCTCCACATAAAGTTAACTTTAAAACATAAAGTAACTTTAATTTTTAAAAGTACATAGTACATAAAGTACTTTGTAAAGTGACTTTATCATGACTTTAATATAACTCATAAAGTCACATGCTAAAAAGGTGTTTTAAAGTGTCTTCCTGGGCAAAAAAGCAAGTGCATTAGGAAACACCTCCTTGGTACCTTTTTCTTCAACACATTTCAATGTCATTAATGTATCCAAAATTTCGAGGAGTTGGATAATTTTCAATCTAAACCCCATGATTGCTGGTCTGGGCTAGGGAATGCAGGATATCCCCTTTTTGCCATCCTGAGCCCGAGCCTGAGCTTGGCTAATTGAGAAGCTCCCTTAGGCCTGTCTTGTCATTAATAATTGAAACATTGTTTTCAATATGTCTATGAAAATTCACAGTCATGGATGCATCTCAGTCAAGCATAATATCTTGTTCATCATCATTAGGCTCATTCTATAGAAAATTCTCATTTCCCACCTCGGTTTTCAGTTCCACCTTATTTCTCTCATATAGTTAAATGCCCTTTCCCATATCCATACATTCAACAACTGAAAAAAATAAATTTTTGCTGAAAACACAAATTCTGGAAATTTTACAGAATGCTGGAAAATGCAGAAATAAAAAATCAACAGGTACAAACAGTGATTTAACACATTTGAACATAGTGATTTTTGGTCAATGTGACCCTGGAAAAACCCCCTACAGCTCTTGGGGAAAACCAGTTTGAGAGCTCTTCTTTATTTATGAAAATGCTTTTTTACAGTGAGAAATATTCACCAAAAAATCAGCAAGCAAATTTACAACTTATCTCTTTTCCTGTGCCTCACAGCAAACTGGAAATTACAGCGAACAGGACAGCAATAAATGTTGTACGACCTCCTCGATTTTCGTGCCCACTTTCAGCCTTAAATGCTGTTGTACGACCTGCATTAAATGCGCTGTACGGACTGCAATAAATGCACTGTACAAACCTCGATTTGCGTGCAGAAAAACAACAAACTGCTCGATTTCTGTGCAAACCACTCCTCGATTTCTGTGCAAACCAGCTATCAGATTTCTAGGAAATCGTGCCAAAATCAGCCTTTTACTGTGTGCTGAATCAGCTGTACAAATCTGCTCAACTGTTGCCTTGGAATGTGTGCCAAGCTGCTGTCTCCTTCTCCTCCTTGTCTAAAAATCTCCCTTGCTCTCTTGCTCTCCTTCTCTCAATCTACTCATGAAAGAATGAATGACCTTTTGCCTCCTTTTCCTCCTTTAATCTAATCCTAAGTGACTTTTGGGTAACCTCTAAATCCAATGGCTGAAATAGATTGAGATCTAGAGCTGAGATTAAATGCTCATTTAAATCTTACTTTTTATTTTTTAATTCACCCCACTTTAATAAAGACCCACTTAGTCATTTATTTCCAAAGTCACTTTTCCTTTCTAATTTTACATTAACTTTATTAAAGTCACTTTAAAATTAGACTTTAGTAACTTTATCACTTAAAATCACTTTTAAATTAGATTTGACTTTATAAAAATTATAAAGTCACTTTAGGAGAAAAAATAAATTCTTTTGGACACTTTTCCCTAGGCCAAAGATCAAAGCCTTAGGGAACCACCTGTCCTTCGGTACAAAATTTCAACACTCCCTTTTACCGAGGAAGATGTTCCTCACCACACCCATCTTGTCTCTGAAGTAGACATGCTTGCCCCGTGGTAAGGCTTTGGTAAGAATATCTGCAACCTGCTCATTAGTGGGAATGTACTCAAGCTTCACAGCTCCATTCTGAACCTAGTCTCTGATGAAATGATATTTGATCCCGATATGCTTTGACCTGTCATGAAATACTGGATTCTCCGTGAGTTTAATGCAACTTTGATTATCACAGTAAATCACTGAAGGTCTCAACGGCTAACCAAATAAGCCAAACAACATCTTGCGAAGCCAGATGGCCTCACAACTAGCTATACTGGCTGCCATATACTCTACTTCCGTTGAACTCAATGCTATTGACTGCTGCTTCCGGCTGAACCATGACACTACTGCTGAACCCAACCCAAAACAGCACCTTGAAGTGCTCTTCTTATCAGAAGCACGACCTGTCCAATCAGAATCAGTATAACCTGCCAACCTCACTCCATCCCCCTGCCTGTAGTCCAGACCATAATCCACTGTCCCCTGGAAGTACCGCAAAATGTGTTTTGTAGCCACCTAGTGAACCTTCCTAGGCTCACACATAAACTGACTCATCGTGTTGACTGCAAAACAAATATCTGGTCTAATGTTGACCAAATACATCAAGGAACCAATCAGCTGCCTGTACAATGTGGGGTCCACCAACTCGGAATCCGAAGCATGAAGCTTCTTCCAGTTGGTAATCATCGGTGTCGACATGGGTCTATAATCCTCCATGTGGAATCTGCTAAGGATGTCCACAATATAATTCCCCTGCCCCAGGAAGAAATGCCCCTCCTCCTGCCACAATCAGAATCAGTATAACCTACCAACCTCACTCCATCCCCCTTCCTGTAGTCCAGACCATAATCCACTGTCCCCTGCAAGTACCGCAAAATGTGTTTTGCAGCCACCCAGTGAACCTTCCTAGGCTCACACATAAACTGACTCATCGTGTTGACTGCAAAACAGATATCTGGTCTAGTGTTGACCAAATACATCAAGGAACCAATCAGCTGCCTGTACAATGTGGGATCCACCAACTCGGAATCCGAAGCATGAAGCTTCTTCCAGTTGGTAATCATCGGTGTCGACATGGGTCTACAATCCTCCATGTGGAATCTGCTAAGGATGTCCACAATATACTTCCCCTGCCCCAGGAAGAAATGCCCCTCCTCCTGCCACACCTCCAAACCCAAAAAGTAATGCATCAAGCCGATGTCCTTCATTTCAAACTCCGCTGCAAGATCTCTCTTGCAGTGCTCTATGAGTCTCTCTGCACCTGTAATGATCAAGTCATCCACATACAACACCAGAATGAGAGGCTCCTCACCTATCACAATATAGTAAAGGTTCTGATCTGCCTCACTCTTTGTGAAACCCATCCCCTGGAAATATGTACCTATCCTGGAGTACCAAGCTCTGGGAGCTTGCTTCAGGCTATAAAGGGCCTTCTTCAGTCTGCACACATGGGACTCCTTCCCATGCACCTCAAAGCCCTGTGGCTGCTCAATGTACACCTCCTCCTATATGAAGCCATTGAGAAATGCAGTCTGCACATCCATCTGGTGGATCTTCCAACCCATCTCTGCTGCTATCGATATAATGGAGCGGATCGAAGTATATCGAGCCACGAGAGCGAAGGTCTCCTCATAATCAACTCCCTCTACCTGGGAGAACCCTCTA
>APFE030612499.1:42078-107250 GCA_000404065.3 Pinus taeda | reverse complement strand
AGATGAGGGTGTGTTGTATCATCCGGGACCAATCAGGATAGTTCTCCTTGCCAGTGAGAACTATTCCTACCATAGAGATGATTGAATGCATTTTGTAAAAAAATACTTGTGTTGATATATAGTGAAATTGTACTCAAAAGGGAAAAAAGATTTCAAATACTTTATGCACTATGTTTTCCTCAAATCCCTCTAATGTTTATAAAAACATCCTCATATAATATATCCAACATATAACTGGACCATTCTATAAACTCAATTCATATTCCATATATACGCTGGACCATTCAACGCATTCAATAAAATAGTGTTAATATTCCACAGCGCACAACATTCCAACAAGTTCATATATAACACACAACAGTTCATATTCCATATATACCAATCAATAAAATGTTATGGGACAGCGTTATTCCCATATACCAACTCTGATATAATACTCAAATAGCGTTAATACCATATATCAACTCTGATATACTCAAACAACGTTAATACCATATACCAACTCTGATATAACACTCAAACAACGTTAATACCATATACCAACTTTGATATAACAGGCCCCTTCAACACATTCAACGCATCAAAATGCATTCAAACGCACAGCGTTAACTCCACATGACAATTCGTATTCAGCGTTCATTCAACAGTGTTAATAACACAACAATTTAAACGTTGTGTTAAAAATGGGACATCGTTAAAACTCAACAATTCAAACGCATAGGCATATACCAAAGTCATTTTAACGCATATACCAAAGCTGTTCAACGCAAATACAAATTCAGTTCAACATACAGATTTTGGACGGGCATATACCATTCAACGTTAAAGCAATACATGTATCTCTGCGTGGGAGACAGATGCGAAAAAGGGGCTATGTTGAATGCGTTGAAGGGCATTCAATAAAACTGTTGATACCATTCAATAATACGCATTCATGATACCATTCAATAAAACTAGACAGCGTTACCAAATGCATTCAACTTCGAACCATACACATTCAAACTTCGAACATAACGCATACCAGGCGCTGGACCTTCATCAATGGTGGCGTGCCAGCCTCAGCGCTAAAACAGGAAAAGACAGTACTATAAAAAAATTGACAGAATGGACAGATGTGTAGTGCTGGCAGAGGCAGGTTATTTCAGGACAGAAGGGAATAAGGTAGAGGCGGAGGCCAGGACAGAGGAGTTACAGGAGCATAATAGCTAAAACAAGGAGCTGACTCTGATACCATGTCAGGCCAGGCAATAACTCCACAAAACAAACAACTGATTCATATATTATTCCACAGGTAGATCATTGTTATATACAATAGGGAGTGATTGTTCAGTTCATCTCCCGATGACTGTTCACATTCCTAATTTATTTATTTACATAAAATTCCCCCAATCATGAAGATTAGGTGTCAACATAGCCCAAGTCTCCACCTGAATTGAAGAATATGATTGATATCTATGAGCTGCAACAGTGAATTAGAGGACAATTTTCCTCCCAAGCATAGATAATATGTGATAACTTATTCCAAATATGTTCATTTAGTTTCTTTTAGTTGAGACCGCTTGAAGTTGTTATCGAATTTTTTATCTTTGTCTTTTATTATGAGACTATAAATCCCCTCTCTCAAATAGGAGAAGGGGCTCTGAATTTTTGAAAAATAAAGTTTAAGTTGTAATATTGTAACTGAGGTTTTTCTTAATATAAAGTTAAACCATTTTCTTTTTATCATAAGCAAATCAATGATATATCAGGTACTATTATTCTTTTATTGTTATTTGGCTTAGATTAGAATGGAATTCAAATTTTGTTCATAATATATGTGTTAAAGCAATCATTCATTATCACTATTGATGTGTTTGATTGAAATTATAAATTATATATGAACAATGAGATCTCGGTATATGTGGAAAATTAACAAACTAATTTAATTAACTATTTAATTAAATTAGCTATCTTTCTATGCACTTACTTCATAGTTACATGATGATCTACATTGTTGCGATAATTGTGAAATATTTGTGATCACATATATCAAAAGCATACTCGAGATAATTAATAGTATGTTAATCTTTATTTTAGTTTCTAGTTATATTAGAGCATTATATTTTTATTAATTCCATTTCATATAAGTTTTATAGAAAGGGAAATTGGTCCCATAATTCCAGTTGGAGCCATCATCCCAAACATAAAATTATTTGTTCTAAAGTCCTGACCGAGTGGTTTCCCTCAATGTTGATGCAATCATTCAGGATTACAAACAGGTGTCTATGTAAGTTAAGCATAGATGGCATCCTTTGTAAATGTGTGTTAGAACATGAAAGGCCCTTGATATTGTCAGAAGCATTTGAAGGAGTTGCAGGAGGTTACTATGCAGGGAAGGCTACCATGCAAAATATGTTGTGTGCAAGACTCTAGTGGCCCACTCTCCATAAGGATGCCAAAGAATTTTGTCATAGCTATGGAATATGCTAGAGAGTTGGGAAACCATCCAAGAAAGATGAGACGCCACTATTTCCACAAGTAACATTACAAGCATTTGACAAGTGGGCAGTTGATTCCATTGGAATTACCAATCCACCAGTAAGGAGATCAATATCAAGATATATAATCACTACAACAAATTACCTTACCAAATGGGTTGAGGCAAGACTTGTCAGAGATTGCACATAGAGACAATTGCACAATTTCTATTTGAAAATGTATTCACAAGGTTTCAATGTCCTAAAATATTGATGAGTAATCAAGGTACTCACTTTCTAAATAAGACAATTTCTACCTTGACAGAAGTATTTCAAATTTATCATCAGAAGAGTACCCCTTATCATCCTCAAACTAATGGCGTTGTTGAAGCTTTCAACAAGATATTGGAGAATACTTTGACAAAAGTATGTAATGTAAACCAAGATGATTGGTAGCTAAGGATTCTAGTAGTTCTATGGGCATATAGGACCACCTGTAAGAAATTGACAAGACAAATACCATTCAGATTAGTATATGGACAAGAAGCAATGATGCCTATGGAGTTCCTAGTACCAAGTTTGTGCATTACTTCCACAACAAACCCTAATTGATTCAGGTGTAGTAGAAATTAGATTTTCAAAGCTACTATAGCTAGAGGAAGATTGTGCAGTAGTAGGATTTCATCAAAATGTACAAAAAGCATGTAAGAAATCCTGGCATGATAGGTGCATAAGGCAAAAAACGTTTCACCTAGGAAATTTGGTTTTGTTGTGTGGTTATAAGTTTTTTAAGCATTCGGGGAAAGTTTCAAATGCATTGGTTGGGCCCACATACAATGAAGTGTGTGACAAGCGTAGGTGTTGTCCAATTAGACAAACTTAATGGGGAACCTATAGAGGGTTTTGTTAATGAAAGTCGGTTGAAACTCTATTGGAGTAGTTAACCTTTCGCATAGTAAGGATGCCAGTGCAATTTTTTAAAAAGAAATGGAGGGGGGGAGAGAATATAAAAATAATTTTTTTTATATATTGTCAAAGTAAAGGATCATGTAGATAAGACAAAAAATCACAAAATTGCACAAATCTTCCAAAGTGACAGACAACTATTAGACTAACATGATGGAAAAAGCGGGAAGGATAAAAATGGAAAAGTGTTGGCAAATGTTAGTATAAAAAATGTAGGATTGACAGCAGGCAACATAATGGTTGAAATCCAATCCATTATTAGCAGATTGAATACAATTTAATAGACATTTTAGATACAAAACCATTGTAGATGGACGTAATTGATAAGATTTGTTGCTGACAAGACACCCACCTACTCAAGTCTATGCACCAATGCAAGATCCACTTGTAGAAGTAAATCTGACAAGATATCGGATCACATCTAACAAATTTATGATGACTAGAAAACCTGTAGTATGACAGGGAGGTATAAATTGTTTAAACTTAGTTGAATGGGCTTATTTTTTTTAAGGCATTCAGAGAATTGTGAGAAAGCCCAAGCTGTGAAACAAACGCTAATTGCAGAGCTAAAACTAGAAGGGTAACCACAATGACAACCACCAAAGGAGGAGCCTCAATAGCCAAAAGGAAAACAAGGAATAAGACACCAGGGGTGCCTCCGCCCCCTAAGCAGACAGTGGCATTAGAACCAATACCAGTAGTGGGATCCATTGGGCCACTAATAGGGAAATTTCTAAGAGCATACGTGCCACCAAGAAAATCCAATGCACCACTAATCCATCTCAAGAAGGATCTGAAATATCAAATAGTGACGTCATTCATTCCACCAACAATGATCACAGAGGGCAGTATGATCAACGCAGTAGAGAGCTTAAAGTATTCCAAACATGATATTATAGACTCAAAAATTTCTATAGCTTGCTCTAGACAAATAACTCCATATTGTCACAAGCCCAGATGCACTGGTCGTCACAGTGGAGCTGCAGGAGTGGGCGCGCGGTATCTTAAACTTGTTAGAAATTCCAGATTTTGGTCATAGAGTAGAAATCAATATGTGTCAAATGCTTATTGAGATTTGTCCACGGAGGTTTCCTTTGGTTGGACCAATCAACATCCAGAAACACCAGACTTATCACACGGATTACAAGATTACCAACGACAGGGGTGGACCCAAAGCCATTCTTCTCAGATAAAAGTAGGGAAAAATCTTTGGTTATATAGCACAAATGGTGGTGTGTGTGGATTCGACATCCCAGTATCAATTATGATGGTGAAATTTCATTGCAGGTCATTGCGTGTAAGCTCCTAAGGAAATGTCGCAAGAACCAAGTGCTAGAAGGAGTCACACCAATAACGACAACGTTTGCAATAGGGGTTTAGATGAACTGGGCCATGTTTTTACTTAACCAATTTTTTATTGATTGTCAAGAAGCACAAGACAACAACACAAAGTTCCACTATCTGTGGCTCCTAATATTGATCGCACTTGTTGAATGGAGGGAACATGAGGAGACACAATTCCCGGAAGTGACAAACAAACCTTTCTTTGCACAATGGTATGCCCCCTTATGTCACATTGTGAAAAAAAATTAGTAGGATAATAATGTCACTTTTAATGTGTACAAGGAGGGGGTTCAACAAGCAATTGAGCACACACTACACATACCACCTCAAATAGTAAAAGCATTATAAGGGGATCACATGCTTTAAGGCGACCCCACACTTTATGTACATATAGCTGAGACACGATCTAGTAAAGCAATGGTTGTAAAGCCGCTAAAGGATGACGGGCAACGAAGTCAACAATATAATCAATGATTGGGATGCACAATGGAAGGTCCCAGTGACAAAGACAGAGAATCCAGAGAACATAGAAAGTAGCAGCAAACAATTACTTCACAAGTATGTGCAGCAAACTGAGCAAGGGAATAGCGCAAAAGACACTCAAGGGGAAGATATTGCGTAGGTCAAGGAGGAGAAAGCAGACAGACAATAATAAAGACCTATTGTGCACAGCTAAAGAGGAAAGCAACTAAGCCAAGGGTCACCCAAGTCCAGTTATTTTCTAATGACGACTTGGAGAGAATCGAGAATCAAATGAAAGACAAAATAAAAGAGGTAATGGAAAGAGTCACGCACTAACAACAACTAATACAAGTGAAGACACAAGAATAGTTGGAGCAGTTGTGACAATTGTTAGATTGAATCAGATTGTCCATGATGCAACCAACAGGGATAAAGCCAACATAGGCTCGAAATGTGCCCATAATAATAGAACTGAGGCAAACATTATCCCAACCATCAATAGCGTCAGCAGAGTGTTTTGCACTACAGATATCACCAAGGGCGATGGAATTTTCAATCAAAGAGATGCAACGATGCACAAAAGAACTAAGTCATGTAGAACTGATCTTATCACAATTATCATAGGATAGTTTACATTAGTTACAGTTAAGTGTGACACAGGAAATATAATTCCACGGAGCAACAACAACAATAGAGCTGACACGATTGTCAACATCAAAAGAGGTGGTGCAAGCAAAGAAAACACAATTATTAGCAGATAAGGAGCAAGTGGAGCAAAGAGAGGCAAACCTAAGGAAGGCGATGGAGGAGGTGTACAACAACCTCTTGGAGGTCCCATGGAGGTGGACACACTAACAGAGGGGAAAGTAATAAGGATTGACAAAGCCATTCAAGGCCTAAAAGGGACAAAGCCAACATAAGGTCGAAATGTGCCCATAATAATAGAACTGAGGCAGACATTATCCCAACCATCAATAGCGTCAGCAGAGCATTTTGCACTACATATATCACCAAGGGCGATGGAATTTTCAATCAAAGACATGAAATGGTGCACAAAAGAACTAAGTCATGTAGAATTGATCTTATCACAATTATCATAGGATAGTTTACATTAGTTACAGTTAAGTGTGACACAGGAAATATAATTCCACGGAGCAACAACAACAATAGAGTTGACACGATTGTCAACATCAAAAGAGGTGGTGCAAGCAAAGAAGATGCAATTATTAGCAGATAAGGAGCAAGTGGAGCAAAGAGAAGCAAACCTAAGGAAGGCGATGGAGGAGGTGTACAACAACCTCTTGGAGGCCCCATGGACATGGACACACTAATAGAGGGGAAAGTAATAAGGATTGACAAAGCCATTCAAGGCCTCAAAGAAAAAGTTGTAAAGTTGGAGATGCAAATGACGTCAAAGAACTCCACTAAAAGAGCGAGAGAGAAGGGTGAAGGAGCATAATGCAACCAATTTTATGAAGAAGGCATGCAAGTATGAACAAGGATGCTAGAAAGTGAATGACTAAAAGAAGTGGCCTAGAGAATTCAAACTGCGTAGAAAAAGATACAAAACTTAAGGATAATTTGAATACCTTGTCACTAAATGAGTGAGGGATGCAATGATGGAGAGTGTGTAGCTAATAAGACAAATCAAGCATATGAGAGCTGACCACCATATGTTAGCACAGAAGATTGAAAGTCTGCAGGATGATTCACTAGAAGTCATAGATGATATTGGCACAACACACCAAATAGTAAAGTAAGCAGTACAAGAAGGGGAGGAAAAGCTAAAATCGCATGTCACGATAGAGGTCACGAACCAAATTTTGGTGCACGCAAAAGAAGTAAAGGTGAAGGTTGATACTACAAGATAGACATTCAAAATTTTTGTTGGGATGACGAAAAAAATGCTTTTAGTAGAACTGAAAGACTGAGTGGCTTGAGGATGAGGTAGAAGTGAGTGTTAGGGATTTGTTGGAGCTGTATTTTGGGTATAAGTTTTGGGACCTATGCAAAGGATTACTATGTAGAAGGGTACTATGCAGGAAGGTTAGCCAAGGGTCAACACGCGAGACTGCAAAGAATAAGGGAAATCGTTAGGCTTATGTTGTATGTTTTTTCCCACGGTAATATTTACCGCCCATAGTAAAAAGAGGTTTTTTATCAACTTGCACCCAAATGTAAAACTATAAAGAGATCAATGTCACAAAGTAAAGGAGATGTTGTTGATGTTAAGCCTATATGTATTGTTTAAACCTTACACTGTAATGAGGAATAAAATAGGTTGGTCAGATATGATAAGCATGTTTGTAATGAAGACTTCACAATTATAGAATGATCTATTTGGCTTATATGATGTATTTTTGTGTAGTATGTGTTGTTTTTTCTATCTTCATATTATAATTTTGTAAGATGGTCATGGATAATGGGTTTATTGCACAAAACTAGGGTATACCCTAATTCCTTTTTCTAAACACTAGCAAGTAATTAGATAAGGAATATAGTAATGATAGTGTAAAAATTCCATCTCCTTCATCATTGTAGAATTGTCCTAGTTCCTATAATCCACATAGATGCCTCGGGTGTAACTTCACATGCTCATAGGTGTTGCCAAAAGGGCCAATGTTCGAGGGGCATTGTTGGCAAAATCATTTGAACCTAGGTTCACCCTCAATGTGCTAACATTGCTATTAATAGCACCACTTTCATTTCAAGGAGTTTTTTTGGTGTTCTTTACCCAAAAAGTAAGGGTTTCATTCCTTTTCTTGAGGTCACAATTTTGATCAAGTGAATCATTACATTTGTGGTTAGGAACAGTTGACCCCTTTGTTTCATTTTAGGGATTGTTGCACAACATGATAGACAATATGCCACTAGTAATATTTTGACAATGTATGATAAGTTCATTCAGGTAATAGCACCACAAAAGGAACATAATCATTTTGCAACTAAGGTTGGATGATAGTTAATGCATAATGGATTGTATTTATTTAGCCAACTAGGTTAGTTAGTTCTTGAGATAGTCACCCTTAGGAAAAAATAAATATTGCATATGTACATACTTCAGGGTTATGGGAAAATGAATAATCATTGTGGGTAGGTTTGATAGAGTGTCTAAGTACAAAATGGAGATTGTACAATCATGAAGACCCACATTCCTATTGCAGGTTCACACTGTAATGGTTATGCTTTAGTTAATAAATGTAAGACCCCCCTTATTAATTTAGTTATGTTGTGTATATGATATGATGCATTTTGTCATTATACACTTATATGAATAACGAATATGTTTATAAGAAGGCTTCTTGTCTATGGAGGATTAGATAAAGTTTTATGGTAAATGGATCAATACTTAAACAATAAATCACACTTCACCCTTAAACATGCCCATTTATTCTTAAATTGTCTCAATTGTGCTTTACTCAGATTAAATATGTCATCGCACTAAATGACAACTAACAAAGAAGCACTTTATTGAATTTCCAATAAAAATCTTTGAATCTTGAAAAAAAACCAACCATCATTTAAAAAAAAGAGAAAACAAAACGAGCAATTATTATTAAATCCAGGAAAAAAAAATTTATAAATAAAACAACTCCATAAACCATTAACCACTTTAGATGCAAGATTGAAAAAGCCAACTGCAACGATTATTTATTAGTTGAGCTAGCAACAACATCCGATAATAATTTCAAAATAGATACAAGTTATGAGCGACAACAATAACTAAATTAAACATTGATTTAAATAAAAATCTAAAATGGGAAAGCGCTGGAGAAATCCAATCCAATGAAAGACAACACCAACCTACCAACCTGGGGGAGGACATGTTACAAGAAAAAAATTAACTAGTTGGAAACATGACCATCATTGTAAACAGCCTCTTCTGCAAGAGGAATATGTGGGGTAGAACCTCACTGAAGGCTACGGCTGTGAAGCTGTAGGCTTCTGTAGGTTAAGAAGACTTACCTGGGCTAATAAACAGCATCGTGACAATTGAATAATAAATGCTTTTGGCAGCAGGTAGTATCACCCAAAATGACTGGTCATGTGGGTCAAAAATATTCAAGATCAAAAACTGGTGGAATATTATTCATATGAAATAATTTTGATCTTAATTTGATTGTGTTTTTTTGTTCTAACTTCTAAGGTGTCATCTAAATAATGGAATTTTGGATCATTAAAAAAGATTCTGTGTGTTCTACTTGAATGTGGAATCATTATAACAGTAGCAGTTGTATTTATGGGATAATAATAGTATTGGAGAGTTCTCTGTTTTTGTGTACACAAGCAATGACCATTTCAAAGGGCCCTCTTTGATGCAAGCGATTAATCAAGGATGCTGTTTTTCATTTTTTAAAAAACTGAGTTCAACCATCTCTCGTAACATATATTGACTTCCATGGACTTTCACCAAACGTGAAGCAAAATAAAAATATATTGATATGCTATATGTCAATGAGATCATAATATATCTCTGCATTTAGTTTGACATTACGCTCTGAATTTAAGGAGAGATGGATAATCCACAAACTAGTTTCTAAAATATCAATTACATCATACCAAAACAATGAAATTATGAATATTAAGATATTGCAACTTATTTTGGCCTTAGTGCTAGGATTATAAAATAATAAAAGAAGTGGATATGTTTAAAGACACTGTTGCTTGATTTTAATAGCCACTAAAAAATTAGCATTGATTTTAACGTTAGGGTTAGGATTATAAAACATCTAGAGAAGTAGAGGTATCTAAAGCCGCTGTTGCTTGATTTTAATAGTGACTAAGAAAAATTAGCATTGATTTTGTTGAGTTTTTAAATAAATTATATTAAAGAATAATACCCTAAGTAACCACAAGTCAACTTAACTTAGTCAAATTTATCTGAACCACCTTAACACAAGCTGTTTTTTCCATAATTTTAGAATGTCACCCAAAACTTAGAAATGTACTGAATGTCTGAAACTTTTTAAAATGTTCAAAAAGAAACCTCGGTGAATCAAATTTGCATAAGAAGACATCTAATGTTTTTATAGATATAACAAAGCTAAGACTCGTGGAGCATTAAATGGAAGAGAGAAGAACATCAACAACAGTCCAAGGCCATGTCATTCAATTTCTTGATATCAAATACGTTAACCTGAAATGTATCTGTGTTATTCATGGGACTAACTAATATTTTAACTTCAATGTATTTCGACCAGCTTTGTTCTCTGATTCAAAAGTACAGAATAGATCTAACCTCTATTAACATTAGATTTATATACATTATATTCACTAAAATACCAAACAATGATACATTTTGATATGCTCAAAACTCAGAATTTAGAAAAGTGAAAAACTCATGGAGCCGACAGTTGTGGAACTGTACCAGTTACCTGAGTCGAAACATCGCACCAAATGTTGTAATCCCTTATAATTCTGGAAGACAATTCTCTCTCCATGGCCCCTAAAATTCGATCTAAGATACCATTTCCAACGGGCAGAACGATATAATCTGGCATCAGAGAGAAGGGTAATGGAAGATTCGCATCTAACCCCATTGTAACCCAACCTCTGAAGCTGGGAGTCTGCTCACTTTCTAAAACCGAAGATGACTCCCTGTGTACAAGAAGCTCTCCTTGCAAATTAAATTGCAAATCGAATCCATTATTCTGACCTGGAATACCTTTTATATCTAAAATCAATCTATTGGATGCTAATTGGAGGGAGTTGTTTGCGTGTAAAACCCTGCAACGCAGATTTTTCACAGAAATAGCTTAAAAAGAACCCCATGTAGATATTAGATTTGGTCGTTTTCAAAAGATGAAAAAACAAAGAAATTGAAACTGGGTGTTGTTTAAGAAGCTTTTAAACATGAATCAACTCACTTGACATCACAGAAGGGGATGGCCGTAACGGTGAAGAATGTGACAGGCCTCAGACGAGCTCGCCAGAAATTGTCACCCAAATAGTTAACCCTCGAAGAATCTGGAAATGTGATCTTCACTATCCTCTCTGTTTCTTTTATATAATCTTCTCCTTTCCTAGCTCCTTGTCTGAATGGAACATCCATCCTTCTCTTTGCTTGAAACTGTACCAGTTGAGCTCTGACAATGCTGCTGCTTTTTTGGGGATTTCTTCTCATCTTCATCTTCTTAAAAGTAAGATAGGAAGGTACAGTCCACACATTCTGCAGATTCGAATTCATGTTTATCTTACCAGAACCGAAGGCGGTCATGGCAGGCGGAGATGCCATATGATGAAATCCACCAGAGCCCTTGTGTGAGCCTTCTGTAAACTTTTAGCGTTCTTTAAATGTATTGTACCGGCATCCATTACAACTCACCTGTTCCTGTTATCGTTGGATGTGTAACTACAATAGTCATTACAAGTAACTTTTCCTGTTTGATTTATTTATTATTATTTTTTGGGTTCGTTTTGGGTTTCTTTCATAAGTATTTGGCGATGTGAAACTTTTTGTTTTTTAACGGATATGGTGATATGACTTTGGGTGATATTATAATTTTTTTAATAAATTTATATTTTTAAATATATAAATAAATCTAATATTCTAAATATTATTATAAAATTTTTAAAATTATATTTTTTACAACTTTTTAATCCAATAAAATTATAAAAATATATTTAAGAAATAACATACTTTTAAACTACCCTCGTCTCATATTTTAACTTAAAAAATCTTAAATTTTTATAATGGTAGGGTTGTTTTCGGTTAAGTAGCATTGAAAAAAGATTTTCGTATTTTCAAATTTTTCTCATTTTTAATTTTTTAAATTCAATTATAAATATAACATATAAAAATATCAATGTTTTATTTGTAAAAAATTGAAGTGAAATAATTTTGAAAAGTTTTTTATGAGTTAAGATTTAAATATAATATTATTTAATATATAATTATATTGATAAGTGTGTTATTATGGAATAGAATTTTAGAAAGTTAATTAATATTAATAAATATTAGTAAGGAAATGTTGAGATTTATTTGTTAATTAATTGCAATTTAATGTGACAGTATCTAGATAGAGTATGATAAACAAGGATTTTTGAGTCGAGCATAGTCTATATTTACTATACAGTTCTTGGATATGCATGGTAGGGTTTAACGAAGCAGTGCTTTTGTGGAAGCTTGTTGAAAGGCGCATCAAAGGTCTCCCAACGTTATTTATAAGTCTATTGTGTTTTCATGTTCACGCTGGATTTTGGTTCGTCTTGGGTCAATTTCCTCAAATTGGTAGGGTTAGTGGTTGCTCTGGTTGGTTTGTTATTTAGGACATTGTTGTGTATGAATTTACTTTCTACTCCTAATGATCAGGAGCTTAGGACCAAGTGTCGTAAAATGGTAAAAAATGAAAGTGCTTAGAACTGGCTTGAACCTGAATGACCGGATAGAGCTCATCTTCCTGATTCCGACGCCGAAAACGGTCGTCGTATGAGAAAGTTATGCCAAAAAGAAAAATTGCCCAATAACATTGAATTTTTGAATTTTTTTCAAAAACAATTTAAATAAATATTCTATAAAATATTTTTTGGAATATTCCGTTTTGGGCAGCGAATGGCAAGCCACCACGTGGCCTAAGTGACATCATCATGACGTCAGCACAGTTTTTTGGCATACATTAAAATGTTGGCAGCCAGCAGCGGAATGGTTTGAACCCACAACCTGCCCGGAGCAAAGTCAAAGTCATACCGTTGCACCAAAGGCGAGAGTCATGTAATATAAGCGGCGGAAAGGATTTAAGAACCTTGTTAAGGGGTTGGGTGGGGCCAAAAAGGGCCAGCCTCCATGATATATGACCATGGCCCAAAGACCAGTCCCTAACCACAAACAGTGCAGGTAACAAATACAACAGTCACGTTTTATGGTATTACGTGGTCACATTCATGTTAAACGCGAAAACCACAACTAGTTTACCAACCGTGCCATTAAAGTTTGGCACATAATCCAACGCAAATCGTCGATTCTGAAGATCTCGTTCACATGTGCGGGTAACAAGACAGTTAGGTGGCAGTTAAGATGGCGAGAATAATGGCGGAGCACCAAATTTGGGCCGTCCCGCCATAATTGGCGGAGCTAACTGAGCTTCCACTACAGTTAGTTGGAGTGATTCTAAGACAAATTGGAGGAAATCTTCAATGAGCCATAACTTTGGCTAAGAAAGTCCTTTTTGGACGATTTTTTTTTTTTTTTTTTTTGGTCTCTTCAACCTTCTGAAACCATTGGCACAATTTTCACAGCCATTTGAAGTCATTTGTAAGTGTTTTTGCTTCGTGGAAGTTCCAGGAGCCACTAGGGCCAAATCAGTTTGGGAGCTGCATTGAGAATTGTGCAGCCAGTGAATGTGGAACGAAGGTCATTCCTGAAGGTTTTTAGTATTCTGAATCCATTTCTACAACTCGTTTTCCTGTTGAGGCATTCTTCTCACTGTTTAGCTTCAGGGAAGCTTTCAGGGCCACTAGGGCCATTTCAGTGCTTGAGCTGTTTAGGGGCTATGTTCATCCATTTTTGGTGATTCAAAAGCCTATGTCTTCTATTTTCAACCTTTTGAGTCTAATGGCAGAGGTTTCAGAACCAATTGATGTCATCTTCACCTCAAAATTCTCCATGCAAGTTTAAAGGGCCATTAGGGCCAATTGGGGAAAGTACTGTATAAGGTACAATTTCAGTGTTTAGTGCTTGGGAAAGAACATGTTTAGCTAATTCATATCTTCTGATTCTGTATTTACAGTCAGATCTATCTTTCGAGACACTCGTATTCTTGTATTAGCCTTTGTAGCATTTTTAATACAAGAGGACAAGCCTAGTTTGAGAGGCTTGGTCCAACAGATGTAGGCCAGGAGGGGTGAATTGCTATTTTAATGTCTTTATTTGAATGAAGATGGTATGCTAAACAAAACTGATATAAAGTGATAACAACAATTATACATAACTTGCATACACACATAATCACCTATACATCTGCAGAAAGTTATTTGTTTTATTCTGCAAGACATCAAACTTTAGGCAGAGTCTGTAGAGGGCTAGGTAGCCTCTGGAACTCATCCTCTCTATAGAGGTGACATGTCTAGTGAATGCCCCTACAGTCTATCTCTATATAAGAAATAAGAAGTTTTCACATTTTCAGAGGTCACTTGGAGTGTATAGCTCACATTTGAAATTATGGGAAATGGATACCTTGCACCCTTAAACAAGTACATTCCATTTTCATATCCCCAGAGGTGAATGACATTCATCCTCGCCATCGGTTGGTGGGTCTCTTGGGGTATTGGTGTTGGTACTACTGTCACTCTCTGATTCTAATATATTCAATTGCTAGTGAAGTGTGGCCTATTATGGAATTTTGGTCCAGGGAAAAAGAGGTGAGTTTAGCTCTACTTGGTGGTTTGACTAATATATCTGTGTCAAAGGACATTGTTTAGAATTGGCATTGGGGGAGTTGTGGTTTTTACCTTCTTAGGATTGTTGGAAAAGTTGCCATTAGTGGAAAAGGATGTTGAAGGCATTTTGCGGATGTCATTATGTAATATGAAGCAATCACATGTAAGCATCCACAGTTCTTATGTCAATTGAGAGTTTCATGCTCACACAATGTAATTCTTGTTTACACAGTTTAGTTCCTGCTCAGATGTTCATTGACAATATGCTCAGTTTAATTTGAGTGTCCAATGAGTGATGCAGGGGATATGACCTTAGAGATTTGATACTCAAAGGTATTCATTATTAAAGGTTTTTTACACATGGTTTTAGGCATGATGGTTTTGCCCATCGTATTTTGTAGATTTGTTCAAGGGAACTACGGTTATGTTCTAATCCAAGGTTAATGGATTGGATTTATGCTTGATGTGATCTTCCATTGCTTGAACCTTACAATTTTCTCTTAAGGATTATGTGATGGACGATGGATGATATCCATAAAGTGCCATAAATGGGATCATTTTTGCTACAGTATAGAAGGAAGTGTTATACCACCATTCAGCTAGAGGTAACCACTCGACCCATTGTGTTTTGTTATTAGATACAAAGCAACAAAGATATCCTTCCAAACATTTGTTCACTATCTTAGTTTGCCCATCAGATTGAGGATGATAAGATGAGCTATGAGCTAATTGAGTAACCAGGCAAGAAAATAATTCCATCCAAAAATTTCCAATGAAATTGGGATCTTTGTCACTTACAATAATCTTTGGATTTCCATGTAATTTTTGGATTGTTTCCATAAATGCAGTAGCAACTGTATTGGTTTTAAATGGATTAGATAATGCAAAAAAGTGTGAATACTTCGTAAGTCTATCAACTACCGCCATGATGACACTCTTTCCTTCGGACTTGGGTAAACCATGGTTGTAGCCGAAAAAATACTCAGTCACCTACATCAAAATTTCTTTTGTTGCGATTCTAATATGCCTGTTGTTTCATTCGATTATGTGCCAAAGTGAGGTTATCCTTTAAGAGTTGGAGAACTTGTTGTTGATGCTCGATATGACCTTCCAATGCTTGAACCTTAGAATTTTCTCTTAAATATTATGTGATAGATGATGAATGATATCTATGAAGTGTCATAAATGGGGTCATTTTTTCTCCAGTATGGAAGGAAGTGTTATACCACCATTCAATCAAAGGTAACCACTTGACCCATTATGTTTGGTTATCATATACAAAGCAACACAGATATTCTTTCAAGCATTTTTTCAATATCTTGGTTTTCCCATTAGATTGAGGATGATTGTAGGTTTTAACCCCATATAGAAATTACCTGCATACGAATTCTAAATCACATGAAAAATAAAAATGCGAGAGCATAACACATAAACACATATACATAGAGATTTCCCACTGGATCCAAACAACCGAGACTACCAGCTTGATTTTTTCATTATGTTCCTTTCAATGTTACAATACATATTTATACATGCCGAAGCATCCAATACCATGGACCGAAAACCATCGCGTCCAAAACCATGGACCGAAAACCATCGCGTCCAAAAAAACATGTGCGAAAATCATGCACAGAACCATACGTGGGTCCACCCAACCTAACATAAGGTCCAAAACCAAAATTTTCCTGGGCGCTGCCCCGAACCCCATAAAGTGGGGTTACGGGTACCCCTCAAACCCCTTGTTAACTATGTGGAAAGAATATAACACAACCCAACAATGATAAGATGAGCTATGAGCTACTTGAGTACCTGGACAAGAAAATAATTTCGTCCAAAAATTTCTAGTGAAAATGGGATCTCTGATGCTTACAGTAATCTTTGGGTTTCCATGTAGCTTTTGAATTGTTTCCATAAATGCAGTAACAATTGTATTGGATTAAAATTGATGAGATAATGCACAAAAGTGTGGATACTAGGTAAGTCTATCAACTACCACCATGATGACACTATTTCCTTCGAACTTGCGTAAACCTGTGATAAAATCCATTGAAACCTCCTCCTCTCACCTTATTTTTTTGGCAAACCAAACATTCTACCACAAACTTTTGAATATTAGATTTAAGACCATCCCAAAAAAATTCCTTCTTGACCCTGTTGCAAGTTTTTAAAAATCCTGAGTGCCCTCCTAAAGGAAAGGTGTGCAATTCCAAAATAATCTTTTGATTGAGTTGGGAATTATTACAAAGATATAAGTGATCTTTGTACCATAATGAATCATTTTTCCAGCTGAATGTATAAGGTATAATGGGATCTTGTTGCAACTTTTGAATGAGTGTCCACACTTCTTCGTCATTCTTCCATTCATCCCTCGCTTCGGTTATCCAATCTAATTAGATAATAGAAATGGCAAAAAGCAATGCTTCCACATCATCATCCTTTCTTGAGAGTGCATCTGCAACAACACTTTGCTTCCCCTTCTTGTAGATGATTTCAAAGTCATAACCCAACATTTTGTGACCCATTTTTGCTACTCTTCTGAAGATAATCTTTGTTCGAAAAAGTATTTAAGACTGTCATGATTTGTTTTTAATTTGAAGTGTCTTCCCATTAGGTAAGTTTGTCATTGCTTTAGTGCATGTAGTATTGCCAACATTGTCTTGTCATAAATAGGTTTGTGTAAATACTTTCCTTTGATTGGATGACTTTCAAAAGAAATGGGTCTTCCTTCTTGCATTAAAACAACACCAATTCCATTTCTTGAGGCATCACATTCCACAATAAAAGTTTTTGTGAAGTCTGGCATAGCTAAGACCGGTGCTTGGCAGATTGCTTCTTTAAGATGTTCAAATGCCTTAGTTGATTCTAGAGTCCAAGAAAATGTATCTTTATTCAGTAATGTTGTTAGAGGTGCTACTATTCTCCCATAATTCTTAACAAACCTACGATAATACCCTGTCAACTTAAGAAATACTCGCAGATGATTTATGGTTGTGGGGATTTTCCATTCCTTAATGGATTTAATTTTGTTAGGGTCTACCTTAACACCCTCATGAGATACAATATGACCCATATATTCCACCTCCTATACTCCAAATAACCATTTGGAGGTTTTTCATATAATTGTTTCTCCTCCAATAGTTTGAGCACCTTGTCAACATGTTAAACATGATCCTTCCAAGACTTGTTGTAGATTATTATATCATCAAAAAATACTAACAAAAATTTTCTAAGGAAGGGTTTGAAAATGGAATTCATCAAAACTTGAAATGTAGAAGGTGCATTGGTAAGGCCAAAAGGCATGACCAAAAATTCATAATGACCCTCATGAGTTATAAATGTTGTTTTAAGAATGTCTTCAATATTCATTGTAATTTGAAGATACCCTAAACAGAGATCCAACTTGGTGAAGTAAATTGCTCCATGTAATTCATCAATGATAGGAATGGGAAATTTATCTTTAATAATGAGCTTGTTGAGCTCCCTATAATCTGGACACATGTGCCATGATCCATCCTTCTTATGCACCAATACTACTAGAGCCAAAAAATAACTTTTACTAGGTTGAATTATACCTGCCTCTAGCATTTCTGCAACTATACATTTAATTTCACTCTTTTGGGCATATGGATATCTGTAAGGCCTGATGTTTGGAGGAACACTTCCTAGAATCACATGAATAGAATGATCATGATCATGAATAGTTGAGAGACCTTTAGGAGTCTCAAATACCTTGGAATGAGGTTCCAAGACTTTTTGGAGATCTAGTGAAATAGATGATTTCGATGTTTGAACCTATAGTGAGCATAATTGTGAAATTACACCTCGTTGTTCTTTATTTAAAAGCTTTTTCATGTAGTTAGAGCTTATTATCTTTCCTCGTTTCCCAGCGATACCCCTTAATTCAACTTCTTTTCCTTCCCAAAAAAAATTCAAGAAAAGTTCTTGAAAATTAAAAGTTATCATACCTAAATATTGTAACTATTGGACTCCTAGTACAAAATCAGTACCACCCATTTGAATAGAGAGCATTGAAATATTCAGTACATGTTCCCCCATGGTTAGCTTGATATTGTGGCACTTTCCAGAGAAATTTATAGTTCCTCCATTTGCAACCATCACTTGACACTCTTATGTTGGGTATAGGAAGCAGTTAAATTCCTTAGCTATCTTACAATGAATAAAATTATGGGTACTACCCGAATCAATCAACACTATTACCTTTTTCTTCTTGATATGTCCTTCTATCTTGAGAGTTTGAGGAGTGGTAATTCCTGCCAATGAATTACAAGATATGGTCAGATTCATTTCTTCTTTCTCCAGGGTTGGTTTCTGGTGTATATCCTCTTCTTTTAAAGTTTATTGTTCCTTTTCTTCCCCCTCTTCACAATCTATGTAAAATAAATGCTTCTCGGCACACCTATGATCTTTAGTGTATTTGCTATCACAATTGTAGCAAAGCCCTTTTTCTCTTTTTTCTTCCAATTGTTGTAGTGTCAACCTTGTAGGTTGTGGAAAGCTAGGAGCAACAACACTTACATCTTTATAGTTGTAAGTAGTAGTCTTCCTTGTTGCCATAATTTTTCTTTCAATTTTTCTTGCCAACATGAATGCCTTCTCCAATGAATGGGGTTCCCAAAGGCGAACCTCATGTTGGATGTTATCCTCTAAAGTCCATATGAAGACATCAATCTTATTCTCCTCTGAAATATCATTTACCCTTATATTCAATTTTTGGAAGTCCTCAATGTGCTCTTCCATTGAACTCTTTTGTTTGAGATTTATCAATTGGCTAAATAAGGTATTGTTCTTTGTATCCTCATAATGTGTTATTATTTCCTCTGTAAAAATTGACCAAGTGACAAGTGGTTGACGAGAACAAATCCATCAATACCATACAAATTGATTGGGTTCTAAATATAAAGTTTCAATGCATACCTTTTGTGTGTGTTGCACATTATGGAGATTAAAATATTGCTCCATCTGTAGTATCCATGTTACTGGATCCTTGCCATCAAACTTCTTTGTATCGATCTTTGGAATATGGTGAATCTTCAATCCAATGTTAGAGTCTATGAAGTTGTGATTACCATTTATGTTGTTCTCATCATGAATTTCATCTAATACCTTTTCTCCATTAGGAAGCATTTCTTGTAGCAACTTTGCGAAACCTTCCTTCAAACCTTCCATGTATATGTTTAAACCATTCTTCAAATCTTCCATGTTCCTTTCATTTTTGCTTCTATACCATCCATATTAGCTTTCATTCCATCCTTCAAACCTTCCATATCTGATTTTAAAGTATTCTTCAACCCATCCATCTTAGCTTCCATTTCATTTTTGGTTACTCTTTGTGAGAGCAAAATTTGTTGCACTTGATCTAGCAATTTTGATATATCATGATGTATTTCTTCCTCTTCTTCATGTGTCATAGAAGAGATTTTTGGTTGCTTACTAGGTATGTCCTTTTTTTTGAGTAATTTTGAAATCAAACAATGATATCTATGCTTCACTATGGCCTTTGAATCACTTCAAACTGATTTTTCAAACAAAAGTTATGCAAAATTTAAAAAATACACACATTTTTCTTTCTTTTTAGGAGCTATAAATTCCAGTTGTTGTATAGATGTAATTGTGAATCTTAAAGATCTGAAATTTTGTCCTATAGTAACACTCCGAGTCTTCTTTCCAACCCAATAAGTTATACCAAGATTGGATTCTTCAAGAAAGAGTTATGCTCAATCTCCCACAATGACCTAATTATAGACTTGTTCAGCACAACGAACTTGTACGGAGTGCCACATGTCACTGTTTCGACCTTCAACCATATAATTGATATAAAAAACTATAGTCCATCTTGTTTCTGTCACTTTTTACGAAATTCAAATCTGATGCTCAAATAGAGTTATGATGATTTTCCCTAGGTCACCTGTTTGAGATGGAATTCTGGATCCTGCAAAAACCCTAACTTCCTCGAATCATATATCCTAAAATATAGTGAGAAAATATCTGAAATTTGTACATGAAGTGCACCAATATTTCGAATCCATGTGATTTCAATTTAAGCTTCTGAAGCTCCGTAGAAAAATGTTATAGCGAAAATTCCACTGACCTGTTTGAAGCAGTGAAACGCTAGAATCCAAAGTCCCGATACCAAATGTTATGAAACTAGCTCACAAATAGATAGATCAATGACTTAAAAATTATCCTCTTTGAGAGGTAAACCTCCTTTACATTACATAAATCAAAAGTTCTTGGATGATTCTAATGAAAAAACCTCATTTCTATATCTAGGAGTCTAAGGGGTCACAATATAATCAAAGCCTACACAACAATAATAATGTAAGGGCACAACAATAACAATAGTGGGCTTCTATGGGGAACCATAATAACAATATGTGGATTACATGGGCATAACAATAATAATAAGGGGGCTACACTAACAATAACAATAAGTGATCTGAATTGGGGCAGATTAGTAATATTGTGCTAATTCCCCTCATCAGAATATAAAAATGTGCTTGAGGTTTGACTCCAAAATAGCAGTAAAAGCATGAATTTTATGTGTTTTTATTTGAGTTAGTTTCATGAAGAAAACTTAAAACATGAAACCAAAACACTAAATGGAAGCATTTATTAAATAGTAATACACCAACCATTGATAAAGGAGTTCACCCCTCCTGGGCTACATCTCCTTGGATTAGTTCTAAAGGCACGACCTCTTCTCATTGTGCTCAAAATTCTTCAATGTTAAAGAGTACATAAGTGTGCTGACAAAAAGAGTGGGTAGTTTCCCCTTCAAAAAAACATTCTTCTGCAAAGAACTCTCACTCTAAACACATGTCAACCTACAATTAGTCATGAAACAATCAATAAGCTAAGGGCTCTCAAATCAAGACCCCATACTCCAACTTCTAAGAGCATAAACAGTACTACAATCCACTTGAAGTACTTAAACAAGTCTCTTTCTCCATACACATATAGAGGAAAGAAGAAATAAAGCTACATCACTGTTGTAATGGCTACTACAGAAAACATATGGAGGCTGGAAGACCCCTGCAAGGTCATCTCTATCTTGGAACTCCTCCATAAACTAAATCAAAACTTTAGTTGACCAGGGCACCCATAGGCTTCAATTTACAAAAATCATGTCCAGAAGTACTCTTTTGCTCCTGAAACTTGTTCCAATCAGTTCAGAATGCCCAAAAATGACTATATAGCCTCTTTTTGCATCCCATTTGGTCCAAAATTGCCTTAGTTATGACTTTTGTCAGTTTTTCCACAATTTTCTCCTCCAAATCTTGCTTACTGCTAGTTAAATTCAATATATGCAGTTAAAACTGACAGTTCCACCGAAATCAATGGTTCCACCATCATTCCCGCCTATCTCACGGTTAAGGGTCGAGTGGTCACATGTAAAGTGGTCGGTCTAGCAGTTAAGGCTGCAGTTTCGCAGCCTTGTTAGATATCGCAATCGACGAAGTCCATCAGTGTACAGACCCTTACATTAGGCGCTCTGCAGACCCGTCGGGATTATTAAATACAACATATAACATATCGCATCCGGGAACCCCATCGCAATCGCAATCGATGCTTAAACCTTTGATGTATCAACCCATCTTGTGTTTTGTGATAACATGGACCCACCGAGATTATAAATCTCAATTCATAAAACATCGCATCTGTCAATCCTATCGCAATTCGCACTTTCCCTTGGCGGAGATCAAAGTCCATCCACTGTAATAGCATCGGACCCGTCAGGGTTATAAAATACATCGTATAACAATATTAGGTCCAAAATTTCCACCATTGCAAATCGCAATCAGCATTATCGGCAGTGACGGGTACCGGGTGCGAAATGCGATTGCGATATATCGCAATGCAACCCTGATTGTGCTGGGCATTGATTCTTAACATTCTATGATATGCGATTACAATCGCATCACATCGCAACCTGCTCTGTGTCGGGGGTCGATTCTTTAACGCCGACCTGTCTTTTGCTCCGAAATGTGATATGAAGGGGCCAATGCTGGCTTGCCACTTGGCGCCTCCTCATTCGTTGAAGGGCTTTGCCATGTCATCCAATCCTGCCATGTCATCAAGTCAACCCTGAACTTTGACTTGCTCTAACTTTTGCATACGAGCTCAGATTTGAGTTCCGTTCACATTGTTGGATTTAGAATGACGAGCTCTTTGATCTGAAGCTAAGCTTATCAAGATTCTAACACTTTTAATTTTTGGCAAATTTTGAGCTCCTAATCACTCTTCCCCATTGAAAAATTTTTGGTCTCCAAAAGTTTAAATAATCTACAACTGTTATATACTTTGTCTGCACTGCAAGTGTCCTACAGCTCATCCTTCCTTCTCCTTCACCTTTTTTCTTCAGAGCCATAAGCGATGAGTTGACACCTGCATCCCATGCAAACAAGTAGTACAATATCTTGCAAATTACATGTTTCGCTATGCGGCCAAAGAATTCAAGTTTGATGTTATTCTTGACCTATCCATGCCACTATAGCCATCCGTAGCAACATCCTTCCCAATAAGAATTGCAAGAATATGAGCACCTTGGAATTTCTTATCTGCAAAATCCTTATGAAGGATAAGTTCCTAAAAGACTTTGCCAAATGAACCCAAATGACCTTCACATAGTGAATACTTGTATAACTTGAGTTGTTACACACATTTGGAACATACTAAATGTGTTGCAACTACTCATATAACAGTTTTAAAATGCTTTTTCAAACTACAAGTAGAAATGCATTTTACAAAATGGAATAAACTTGACTCCCAAATTTCTCCATTCAAATTGATTATCAACAAGCCAAACTAGCATTGTAATGCTTAAAGAAAACATTGTTGCATATAAGTGATTTATTTATGAACATCACTTTTACGAATTACCCAACTATGGAGATATGGAACTAGTGCAAAACAAAAATTACAAACTTCAGTTGGACAAATAGTCCACACATTTCTTACCCAACCAAGTGAATGAACCCTCTATTTGAAACTTCTCTTCTTCTGAAGCTACTTCATGGATGATCGCATCTTGTGCCACTTTTCTGTTTTCACTTCCTCTTTTGGTGCTTGCATGATTTTCTTTCCCTTACCAGGATGAAGTTGTGGAAACAATTTCCAACACTTCTCGACCTAATGTACACTGATATTGCAGTGAGTATAGAAGTTATTTTGAGCTCCTCTCAGCTCACTTGCCTTTATCCTTGGATGATAATTTCTCCTTTCGGTCTCAATTCTAGTAGAAATAAACATCTTCTTGATGATTTCTTTCCTTTTATCACACTTATCTACACAATGGTTAGATGAAAGGAAAAAGGTGTGTGGAGAAATTTTCCTCAACATGTTATTCATATCTGCATGTTGTTTTCCATCATGAACAACACTCGAGTTAACATAATGGTTATACCTATGTTTGTTGTCCTTTGGTTTACGCTACCTGCGTGAGGAACTTGTGTGGCAAGAAGAACTCGCCTTTCCTTATTCTTCATCTTTTACATCTCTCTTTGGAGACATTATACACTATAAGTCCTCCTTACGATTGAGGAACCAAGCGGGAACCATTTCTGGATGCAACTCCCAACATTTCGCCTCCTTGTGTGCTTTCTTACAGTAAAAGGAACACGATATCCATCAACTATCGCTATAAGACCACTCTCCTTTTGCAACATAGCCTAAGCCTTCGTATTTAGGCCTCTCCTTGGGTACAATTGGATTTTTAATGCCTTGATGGTTTATGCCAAGGCCTCCTCCCTTGTAACCCATCTTGGTCGAGAGCTTGGATCCAATGCCTTTACTGTGTTTTTCAAAGGCTGCAAATGAATTTACATCAATACTTTAACATAAGGAAGAAACATGTAAATTCTTACCATTTGTTGCACCTTTTGATTGACATACAAAGATGTTTTCAAACTCCCTTTGATTTGAGATGTGTCCTCTTGGAATCTTCGGCTCTCTTCTTTCAGCTCCTTGGATTTGGGTGCTGATTAAACCTCATCTTCCACATCATGTGGACAAAAGGTACAAACTTGTCCATCTACCTTCTCGAAGGGACTTTCTACACTAGCATCTTACATAATAGTTATAGAAAAACATGAATACTGTGGAGAAGATGGTGATTTATCACCATTCTTGTTACCTTCTTCCCTTGGAGAACATTCTCCTCTTGTAGGTCTAGAGATTTCACCTTGCAATTTGGTATTCCTCTCTTCATAGAGGACTTTCACCATTTCTATAATGTCTAGGAAAGCCTTTCTAAAAGCCTTCACATCCTCTGACATTCTTGTAGGATCTCCTCTTTGGGACATGCTTTTCTTGAAGCTTCTATTGCAATTTGAGGTAGAACTTAATGGTAGAGATTGTAACAATCTTGCTCTCCTTTCCAAAACCTTATCCTCAATGAGCTTCAAAACACATTCACTTGCGAACAAAAGTCAATTCCTCCTTGCACAAATAAAACCATAGCTTTGATACCAACCTGATCTGAATTGGGGCATATTAATGTTGTGCTAATTCCCCTCATCATAATATAAAAATGTGCTTGAGATTTGGTTCCAAAATAGCAAGTAAAAGCATGAATTTTATGTGTTTTTACTTAAGTTAGTTTCATGAAGAAAACTTAAAACATGAAACCAAAACATTGAATGGGAGCATGCATTAAACAGTGATACACCAGCCATTGATAAGGGAGTTCACCCCCCTGGGCTACATATCCTTGGATCAGCTCTAAAGGCATGACCCCTTCTCATTTTGCTCAAAATTCTTCAATGGTAAAGAGTACATAAGTGTGCTGACAAAAAGATTGGCTAGTTTCCCCTTCAAAGAAACATTCTCTGCAAAGAACTCTCACTCTAAACACATGATAGCTGTTATAGACCTGACCTACAAATATATGATAAATCAAATATACACAGAAATAACAACATAGAAATTATAGAAAATGCTTCTTTATTGATCAAACCCTTGAGGTAGGGTAACACCATACAATTACTCCTTAAGGAAGGAGAACACTCGACAAGCCATATGCTTGTCCATACAATATTCCTTCACATCTCTCAATGAGGAGTCTCTAGCCTCTATATAGGCCTCATACATACAATACCATGGTTCTCTCAATACCATCTATCTAATACAATGGGCTTATTACATTATTACTAACTACTTGTGGTCCCTTACATGATACGAGTTAACCAATTTATTTATTACTATGGCCCATCTCATTATTACATTATTCCCTTTGGTACCTCCCTCTGTACCCCATACTATCCACCTAGGTATACTACATTCCACCCCCTTAAACATGTTTCGTCCCCGAAACATAAGAAGAACACAAATAATAATATCTACTCAAAAGAGTAGTCCATTGGTAGCATGCACGTACATCTAGCCATCCAAGAGAAAGGTGAACCCTCGATCTAGCTTGTGCCTCACTCACTTGAGATGGAAGTTGACCCTAGCGGCTCTTCGGTGTTGGTGTGTTGTGGGTGGATCGTCGCCCCTCTCTATCTGTCATGCGGGGATTGTTGTCCTTGTTGTTGATTCATTGCCATCTTGTAGGTTGTTGTCTCATTGGATGATGTGGGTGGTGATATGCTGAAGCTTTAACTAATGGAATATATTTCTTGAATTCCTCTACTATTGGTGCATGAGTGGTGTATGGTGCTTTTTCTAATACCTGATTTGATGTTTGTGTTTGGTTGTCGACCATCAAAGGCTCATCATCTGATGTGTCAGTGCCATTAGAGCTTTATGCTGCTGCCTCCATAGCCTCTGCTTCATCCTCTTTGGACTCTACCTGTTTATTGATGGAAATATCCTGTAATGTAATTTTCTTCTTTTTATATCAGAGTTTCAGGAATTTCTTCTGCACATTAATATTGATAGTACCAACAGATTCCATCTAAAGGTATCCCAAAAAAAATCCACAATAGCCATATCTGAAGCATAAAAATCAGAATGCAACACATACGTATCCATAGAAAGCTTCAAATCTTTATAAACTTGAACATCCTCATTATCAACCTGTGTGTTTTCAATGTGTTTTGCTGGAACTTGCAATTTTTTTGCCAAATTAACATTGATAAAATTATGCTTGCAGCTAGCATTTATAGACACAATGATCCTCTCCTTCTGAATACATCCATGAACCTGCAATAAGGAGATACCAATAGAAAATAACCCCTTACATGTCTCATTCTCCTGTTTTCTAGCGTGAGACCATTTGTCCACAAGGAGTTTTTCAAAGTTTTCATTTGAAAATTCGAACTGATGGTTGCCAAGTGAGTGCCATGATATGGCAGCCTCTTCTTTCGAATTAAGTCATAGGAAACTTCTCCAAGATTTCTGATGGTTTTTCTTAAGATATTTTATGAATTCTTCAATAGTAGGACCCTTATCTTTCCCTATAAAAAATTGCTTGATAGAAGCTATGAAGAGGGTTTAAAAAAAAACACTCTTGGAGAAAATTTAAAGTGGCCATCGCTCAGTCAATATTGCTCAGAATCCCTATTATGACCTGTTCTCAGAAATGGAACAACCATTCTACGTCTTCTCATGTGATAGAAATCACGATCTACACATTGGAATTTCAAATTCGAGTTGCAACTATCCCGCATAAAAAAAATGATTTTAAATCAATGATCTCTCCCTCATCCGGACTCCGATTCAACCAATTTTTTTTTTAAATTGGGTATTTTTTTCTCAAAGAACCCAGATCTGTAATTAGATTCAGCAAATTTTGCACCAGAACATACAGATATGATTTGCAAACTCGTTGCCCCGAAAAATGTCTACAACACAGCTGATTTTTAAATCAGTGATATCTCCCTTCTCCGGACTTGGATTTGGCCAATTTGTTTTTTCAAATTGGGTATTTTTTCATAAACAACCCAGATCTACAATTATATTCTACAAATTTTGCATGAGAATATACATATCTGATCTGCAAACTCATCACCCCAAAAAATCTCTACAACAGAGTTGATTTTTAAATCAGCGATATCTCCCTCATCCTGACTTTGATTCGGCCGATTTTTTTTTCAAATTGGGTATTTTTTCGTAAAAAAACCCAGATCTGCAGTTAGATTCTGCAAATTTTGCACCAAAACGTACAGATCTAATATGAAAACTCTACGCCCTAAGAAAATATCTGCAACACAACTGATTTTTAAATCAGTGATATCTCCCTCATTCGGACTTCGATTTGGCCGATTTGTTTTTTTCAAATTGAGTATTTTTTTGCAAAGAACCCGGATCTGCAATTAGATTCTGCAATTTTTTCACCAAAACGTATAGATTTGATCTGCAAACTCGCCTCCCAAAAATTCTTGTAAAAAAAATAAAAAAAAATTCTTCACTTTGCCCAAGAAAGTGCTCGGATACCACCTGTTATAGATCTAACCTGCAAATATATGATAAAGCAAATATACCCATAAATAACGAGATAGAAATATAAAAAAATGTTTCTTTATTGATCAAACCCTTGAGGTAGGGTAACACCATACAATCACTCCTTAATAAAGGAGAACACTCCACAAGTCATAATATGCTTGTCCATACAATATTCCTTCACATCTCTCAATGGGGAGTCTCTAGCCTCTATATAGGCCTCATACATATAATAGCATGGGTCATTACCATGGTTCCCTCAATACCATCTATCTAATACAATGGACTTATTACATTATTGCTAACTACTTGTGGTTCCTTACATGATACAGGTTAACCACTTTATTTATTACTATGGCCCATCTCATTATTACATTATTCCCTTGGGTACCTCCCTTTGTACCCCATACTATCCCCCATAGGTGTACTACAACAAACTTTAGTTAGTCATGAAACAATTAGCAAGCTAAGGGCTCTCAAATCGAGATCCCATACTCCAACTTCCAAGAGCATAAACAATACTACAATCCACTTGAAATACTTAAATAAGTCTCTTTCCCCATACACATATAGAGCAAAGAAGAAATAAAGCTACATCACTGTTGTAATGGCTACTACAGAAAATATATGGAGGTTGGAAGACCCCTACAAGGTCATCTCTATCTTAGAACTCCTCCATAAACTGAATCAACACTTTGGTTGACCAAGGCACCCATAGGATTCACTTTACAAAAATCCTATCCATAAGTGCTCTTTTTCTCCTGAAACCTATTCGAATCAGTTTAGAATGCCCAAAAATGGATATCTAGCCTCCTTTTGCATCCCATTTGGTCAAAAATTTCCTTAGTTATGACTCCTATAAGTTTTTCCACAATTTTCTCCTCTAAATCTAGCTTACTGCCAGTTAAATTCAATATCTGTAGTTAAAACTGGTAGTTTCACCAAAATCAACAGTTCCACCGTTATTCCCGCCTATCTCGCGGTTAAGGGCCGAGTGACCACATGTAAAGTGGTTCGTCCAGTGGTTAAGGCTACGGTTCCACAACCCTACCGGATATTGCAATCGGCGAAGTCCATTAGCGTACAGACCCTTACATCAGGTGCTCTTCGGACCTGCTAGGATTATTAAATACAACATATAACATATCGCATTTGGGAACCCCATAACAATTGCAATCGACGCTTAAACCTTTGGCGTATCAACCCAGCTTGTGTTCTGCAATAACACGGAACCACCAGGATTATAAATATCAATGCATAAAACATCGCATCCGACAGTCCTATCACAATCGGCACTTTCCCTCGGCGGATATCAAAGTCCATACATTGCGATAGTAATGGACTCGTCGGGGTTATAAAATACAACGTATAACAATATCGGGTCTGAAAGTTCCCCCATTGTATTGCAATTGGCGTTATTGGTGGTGACATATATATATCGACGGGGTGCGATATGCGATTGTGATATATCACATCGCAACCCTAACTGTGTTGGTGGCCGATTCTTAGCATTATGCGATATGTGATTGCGATCGCATCGCATTGCAACCTACTCTATGTCGGGGACCGATTCTTTAACGCCAACATGTCTATTGCTACGATATGTGATATGTGGGGGGCAATGGCAACCTGCCACTTGGTACCTCCTCATTCATTGAAGGGCTTTGCCATGTCATCCAATCCTACCATGTCATCAAGTCAACCCTGAACTTTGACTTGCTCTAACTTCTGCATACGAGCTCGGATTTGAGTTTCGTTCATACCATTGGATTCAGAATGACGAAATATTCGATCTGAAGCTAATCTTATCAAGATTATGACACTTGTAAGTTTTGGCAAATTGTGAGCTCTTGATCAATAGGGGGATACACTAGTATTATGGGTACCTAACAGTACTTGTGGGGAGATTATCCCTCTTTTGTGTTCCAATGATACAAGCTTCACATTTTGCAATCTCCTTTTTGAAATTTTGACATCCTTTAACCATGTCATCTACCTTAAGTTTACTAAGGCTATTAAAATTTAAGTGGCCAGATCTATAATGCCATAATCTTAAAGAACCAGGTGATAAATCCATTGTTGTTGCCAATTATTCTTTAGGGGGAATCATTATTTCATATCCCTTCATTGTTGCCTTGATTTTTTGTTTCACTGAATTTATTCTTATACATCCATCTTCCATAATGACTTGATGTCCGCTTTGTCTAATGAGTATGAAGGACAACACTTTTTTATTAAATGTGGGAACATACCTTACATTTCAAAGTAACACTTTTATGATTCTTGGAAGAGAAAAGTTTTCTTTTAGGTGTATTAATTCTATTATCAACCAAATATATTGAATTTAGATCCATATCTTGATATGTCTAGAAGTAATATTTTCTATAACACATATGTTGAGTAGCTCGTATATCAAGTATCCAATCATCTTCAAAATCATTTCTTGGCAATTTGTTGGTAACCACTGAATTCATATTCATTTTCTTTTGTAGTTGTGAATACATAATTTCCTTCTTCAATTTCTGCATATTGAACTAATAATGAAGCATTAGTCTTAGAATGTTCTTGAAAATTTTTTCATTCTTTGGCAGCCTTTCAATTATTGTCTTACATTTTTTTTCCACTTGGCCAAGGCTAAGGCATATTTTGCATTATCGTATAGTGTTGGTTTTGATCATTATTTCCTCTTCCTTGACTTCTTCCATGACCACAACCATAGTCTTTACTTCGTCCTCTTCCTCTAAAATTATCTCTGGAGTAGCCTCTTCCTCTTGTATTTTTATTATAATTGTTTCTTCCTCTTGCATTGTATGAGCTTCTTCCTCTGAAATTGTCATTATAAGTACCTCTTACTCTGACATTTTCATTAAATTTTTGAGCATTTTCCTTTCCTTGAATTGGTAAAGAGAAGATCTTCTCCTGAGCTCTTCTTTTTACTAAAGGTCTTTTCATGTTGTACCAACAAGTTGATTAGGGAATCAAAATTTTGATTTTCCATTTTACCAACAATTGGTAATGTTTCGAGAAAATGATTATAGGATTGTGGCAAACCTTTCATCAAAATTTTGGTCATTAAACTTTCTTCCACATATTTAAAACTAGATTAGAAAAGTTCTTGTTGAATATTCTTCAAAAGAGATATGTATTTTATAACATCTCCCCCTTCCAGCCCCAAGGGTTAGCTCAAGTGGTCCAAAGTCGGATGTGAAGTTCTTTGATATTATTGTTGATCACAGGTTTGACTCTCTTCGATTCTCTTGGGGCATGGTCCTGTAATTAGGGTCGATGGTTTACCTAGTTTACCATCCAAGAAATGTGGGGAAGTACTTTGAAGTTTCATGTGATTTAATTCTTAAAACAAAAAACAAAAAAATAAAAAAACTCTCCCTTCAATCAATTTTTGATTAAACAGTTTAATATGCAATGCAATTGCTTTTTCTTTGGATTGAATATCAAACATATTTTTAAAAATACTCCATGCAGTCCAGTGACAAAAAATATCAACAATGCAAGTGCCTTTTCATCTTGTTCTTCCCATTTTGTGAGTTCTCTAGCATCATTGGGGTTAGTAGGAGTTTTTTTCTCCATTATAAATATATTTTCACAATTCATTAAATACTAATGTGTTTTGCATATGATGAGAATTCATTAAATAGATTTGTATGTATTTGAAGAAAAAACATGGAGTTTCAATAGGCCACCACGTGCTTCTTCCAATTTTCGAGACATGGGATAGATCCCCAAAATATGTGTTCAGAATTTCCATAGATTTATGTGAATGTTTAAGGTTCACCTCCATTATTTGGTTCTATAAAATTATAAAAATCCAGACTTAATATTCGTTTATCCATTGCTAAAATCCCACGGCCAATCATTAGCAAATTTGAATAATATGGTGAAGAAGCAAATGCATGTATGCAGATTCGTTAAAATTTAAACAGAATGCATGTCAGATTAAAAGTTAAGGTTACGTCTTCTTCTGAACTTTAGGATTAAGTAGTTAAAAAATAGTTATTGAAGTATAGTTGTAGAAATCATTATGAATTAATAATATAACTGAAACAGTTAGCAGAACCCAAACTACCAAGTTAAGTTTAAATTGTCTCTTATTGACTTCAATAACAATTAAAGTATTGAGTGATATCCCTTTATGTGCATCTCGTTGAAAATGATTACAATGAAAGGATTATGAGTTAGATGGGTTATTTTGTAGTCATTTTATAGTGATTACCAATGCAATACTTGTAAATATTTCAAATGAATGGACCTTAGTATGTACTTTACTCATTTACTTAAAACTCAATTATAAAGTTCATTAATTGGGCCTAGGAAAATTAAGGCTACCAGCTAGGACCATACGATCTTAGAAGAAATATCCCTCGTCTACCCTCAAGCTTGTGTAAGCAACACCTTTCTACCCTTATTCTTTGCAAAATCAACATCGTACTCAATATCCCAATATTCTAGCATAAGTCATATGGTTCGCGGGTGGGTAACCTTACAGACGAGATAAGAAAATTTGCTTTTTGTTGTGAAATTACCTACTCTATTTTTCACTAATCCACCTCTTTCTACCTCAAAACTACCATTAAAACTTTGTTCATATACCATGGGCAACTTAAGCTATGAAATACATGTTTACTAGTTTTTGCATCACATTTTTATCTTAGAACTAAAGAATGTTAAAAGAGTATTTTAATATATAGATATATATTGTGTCCATGGAATAAATGACAAGGCATTAACTCAAGTAATTAAAGGTGCGCAACTGGTATCATATGAATAATAGGCATGTTGACAACCACAAAAGAGGAACAAATGGCATCTATAGGTTTAATCACATGTCATAAAAAGGGAACGACTTTAGTTTGGGCATCTACGACGAATTTAGAGTATACAAGTGCAATCATTTGTATATCATTACATGGATGTTGTGCACAGAACCAACCATAAGCTGGTTAGTCTATTATATGGATTCCATACAAGTTTGAGAAAGGCATTTTGTTGTCCAACAATTTGTTGCACTAGTAGTTGAAGATCGTTTGAGATGCCTTAACATGTAAAGATCATTATAGCACTGAGGACCAAATGGGTTATTACTCGCATGAATTCTTTGTTATATCTACTCCTTATTTAGAAAGTTGATGTATTATGTGATAAATTGTTTTGGTTAAAATGACCTATAATTGTATACGATCTGTTGGGACTAAGATTCCCCTCTATAATATAAATATATGTGCTCCTAAGTAGATGAGGGCAGTGAGCACATGAACTATACTGTAATTTTGATTGCTTTTAAAATAAAATTATACATGTGGATGTGTTGGCTTGTTTATTGAAGTTGTGTTGGTTAATTCGCGAGTTCTTAGACACAGGGCAAACCTCAAGTTCGGCCGACTTGAGGTAAGGTCTTGCGTTGTGTTTATTCCTTGTAAGTTGTGTGTTTTATTTAGTTTTTGAATAAATAGAATTGACTGAGTCAATTTTTGCAATGTATGTGTGTGTGTGTGTGTGTGTTAATTTTGTTTACTATAGTGTCTCGAAGTTTATTGAATTTCCCTTCTTCTATTTCTTTGGGCCATGTTTTATTTTTAAGTGTGAAGGTGATGATCCAATGGTTGTGAAACAAGCAGTAGTTGTTACAAAACCAATAACAATGCTATGAAATCGACAATGGTAGTTACCGAATCGTAGCTATGTGGATTTGCTAAACCCTAATTGGAACGATGACACTGAGCTAGGCTTTGAACTGAGATTTTGATACATAAGGTGCCACGTAGTTGGACCAAGGTATATAAGTTAGGCTTTGATTGGACTTAGGTTTCGCATCGCCAACAGGTTTCATTTTGAATCAAATTTTCTGCATATAGAATTTGTATGAAATCTAATGCTTGTGTATACAACACCAAGAGCCTCATAAGTCAAGTAGAAATTGGGTTGATAAACTAAATGACCAGTGAATCCTTAACATCACTTTAATTAAAGAACAAGTCTTCATGCCATCACTTACTTTATAACCAAATTTATGTGTTGCAACATCCTTAGATTTAAGCATGCACGTTAGTGTTAGGTCAATTTGTATGAGGATATATTATGAGGATTCCATTGCTGATTTGATAACCATTGAACAAAATTTCGTGACAAATGTAAGCTTAACTTTTAATTCTCTTCTTTCCCCTAGAAGAAAAAAACCATTCAATGTTTCGTTTGTGCATTGTAAACAAGTGTTAATTCTAACTAACATGAATATTTCCCAAGGATGGAACCATAGGCACTCAATGCTACACCAAACAACCACCTAGAACTAGGCATCCTGTTTGAGTGCTAACTATATTAGCATATTGGTTGACCAAAGATTTTAGTGCATAGCTTGTTTTATATTAGGCTGATATAATAGATGTCACTTGAGAGGCAATTTCCATCGCTTGACAAGAACAACATTAAAGGGTTAATCAGTCGGGATATTGATGATCAATTGACATTGACATATCATCTAAACCCTAATGCTTCAATATGGGTTCTAAATATATGTCGAGGTATTCCTTTTAGTTGATGGTTAAAAGCGTAGGAAATCAAAACCTCGTCGAAAATGAATATAAACGAAAACTTGAAAAAAAATCAAGGTCCAAGGTGAAACCTCATGCTAGAACTAAGAAATGGATGATGTCCTAATGACATTGAGTGATTCCATGGAAACATCACGTGTAGGACACATATCACTCATATTTGGTGATTTGGATTGCTAGGTGGGAACACATGAGTGACACATGGCATATGTCAGTGGTGACATGTCAATAGTGCAACAAAAACATTGCCATGTGGGAAAGGACATGTCAAAATCATACTCATGTCACACAATGATTGTATGATGAAGGATCGGGTGGCAGTCTGAGTTGGCACTAGCCCTTAGCTTGTTGGGAAATCAAATTTTCACAATTATAATGTATTATCAGAATCTTGATACCTTAGTATGACATATCAACATATCAAATATTTTTGACAAGGGGTGTTCAGTATTTTAGTGGTATGGACATATCAACACATCTCCACATTAGCATATCTATGCATTGCATTGTTAATTGATATATGTATATCAACATATCAGATGAAATGGAAACTGTGATATATTGGCATATTGAAATGGGAGTCATGGTATATTGGCATATTTGATGAAATGGGAGCCATGGTATATCAACATATTAGATGCTTGGGTTAATTGACAAGGCATGACATTATAAAATTGTTAATATAGTGATATGATGGTTAGGGAGTAGGCATGGGTCCATATGGTGTGCCACATGGTCAAGGATAGTCATGTGCCATGCCTAGTGGACTATAAGGACACTAATGTGGCCCTTAAAAGGGGTAAAAATTAAATGGACATAACATTGTGCCTAGATCTCAAAATTAAGTAAAATTTATACCATTGGAAATCTCATGACGAGTAGAAGGAAATGGAAATATCATATTTGTGATTTAAGATGACATAAGAAATATGAATTTTGACTACCCGTATGCAGAATGAACCTTCAGGATAGGGCAGTACACCTTGCTTACTTAATCAAGGTTCAGGGGTTAGGGATGCTCAATAAAATAGATATTAAGATGCTAGAATAATATTAGAGAATTTTTTGAGTCCTTATTCATCATATATGTTATATACTAATTTTAATACTACATAACATTAACAAGGATAGGGTTATACAAATATCCATCTAATAATGGGAGATTTACAATTAATTAAACCTCAATGCACCTTTACCCTAAGGATAACAAACCTAGTGGCTAATCTACTTATAGCCCTAGGAATTTGTTGTAGCGGCTAAAACACCCTCCAAAATTTTGGCTTGCATCCAATTTCGGAGCCTTCCTTTGGTTTTTCCTTGATGTTTGCAAGCACTCAAGCTCATCCCATGAGCTCGTGTTGAGTCTTCGCACCCTCCTCACTTGACCGTTCACTGGACATCTTTTAGCATGTCGGTCACAATGTCATGCTTGCAGTCATGTTATGGCTATGTTCAAAGTTTGTCTTCGTGTGTACAAGTTGTATTCGCTATGTAAGTATCTGTCTCACTCACACATGAAGTTGTATGCAATGTTGTGCAAGTGTCATCATGGTCATTCAATGATCTATCTCAAGTGTCACGCTTGTCGCTCACACCTGTCGGTCAGTCACACTGAGTGTATGTTGCCTTGATGGTTCGAGGTGTCTTTTTGTCGAGTCATGTTGAGTGTGTGTTCGCAAGTTCATGCATGCACGAGTTCACTTGCTCACACACTTAGTCATTTTTTTGAAACTTTGTCAACCGGACCTCCGCTGAGCTGCACTGTGTAGTCTCAACCCTCAGTGATCATGTACTTCTACCCAGAATTGCGCAGAGTTTGAGGCTACCTTCCAAGAAGTCTGCACAGTGCAATCCTAGAATCAACTCGACTTACTGTCACCCAGAACAATGCAGAGTTTGCTCAGCAAGCCATCTCAATCTGCGTTGCCTGCAAGAAAATCTATCAAGCTTCTCGTTGGTCAACTGGAGAGTTTGATCGGGCAGTGACCCTGGGCTTCACTCCTCCAAAAAATTGCACAGAAGCTACTAGTATGCCCGCCTCCACTGACTGAAGAAATTGCGCAGACATGAAGGACAGGGACCTGGTTCCTGTCACTTCACTGTCCTTGAAATTTGCGCAGTTCTGTCAACTAGTCCCCCTATCAATTGGCCTGTTGCTCCTCCTGAAAACTGCGTAGTTTTCTTGGGTTGTCCTCTAGCGTCCTGACACCCCGCTCAGCCCAGAAACTACACAGATACGTCTTACAGGCCATCCTCCCAGTTCTGCGTAGTTTTGGCCAGCAAGCTCCTGCTGCCAGCCTCCCCAGAGAATATACATAGTTTTCACTACCAATGTCCTCCCTGTTGCCTACACTACCTCCCTGGAAAGTTTGCGTAGTTTTTCCCTCCAGCCGAGCCAAATCCTGCAAATGGTCACTGTTGTTCCGCACTGCTCATCTCTGCCTCCTAGTGACCTCTGCGCAATTTTCCTTGACAGTGCCCCAGAGCCCGCATCCCGGCCTGAAATGTGCTCTACGCAGTTTCAGAGCCTTGTCCTCTCTCTCTCGATCACCTGCACCCGAAAATGAAAAATGATGCATCATTGTAGACTAGGAGATTTTTGGATTTGATGTCATCTTGTCATGAGTGATTGCAGATATAGGTATATGGATGAGACATGGCGCGACGACAAACGGGATGAACAAGGAGCGCATGCTAGGAGACTTGTTCACCAACAAATGAACACATGAAACATGCCAAGTACAATCGAAGGAGATACATGCACGTGCAACATCAAGTGAATATCAAGACCATCGAAGAATCCACACATATTGCCATGTAGAGGTGAAGATATGATACACCAAGAGCACACTCATCACTTAGCAACACTACAACTCGACATGGACACCACCATCAGCATGAACATACAAGCATTGTCGTGTCGATTCCTGTTATGAGTCATCTCGGCCACATCACTACTATGGGCCATACTGTTGTAATCAATGTGATTTAACGTGGAAGTCCAAGAGACCCACATGTAAAGTTGAAAAGTCATGTAAGTGGAACAGTCACAAGGGTCAGTGTCACCCTTGCCTATATATACCCCTCATTTGTACATTCAAAGGACTTTTCACCTTGGCTCCTCCCACATAGCCTTGAGAGTCTATGGTCTTTTCTTTGAGGAGCGAGCAGTGGCTCCACACCCCACTATCGGGGTAAGTGATGTATGGTATACCAATGTGTCTTGGAAATTTCGCTTAATTCAGAAGCCTGATAATAGGCCATCATGTTCTCACACATGTATTGTATTCATTTGTAAGATTATTCTTTGGACACTTGTAATGCATGTTTCTTTAACCTGTATTAAGATTGTTGAACTATTTCAGTTGTTCCAGTACATATGCTTTCAAAAATGTGTTGTATCAATTGTTAACGTTGTCCTGCCTGTGTGGAATATTTCGCTGGAAATTCGACAGACTCATTCTCATAAACTTGTTATAACGACCATCACACTCATGTGGACTATTCCACTGGGTGTTGTACGTGCTACCTATTCGTTGTGTGTTGTGTGACTGTCACATCCGTGTGGACTACTCTGCCAGAAGTTGTGCATGTCCAGTTGTGTTGTGTGTCTCTAACAGAGTTGGGACTACTCCCTTTCGACTTGATACTCACTCTCACCCTCTCCCTCTGCAGTGAAAGAAACTTGACATAACACTAAGCACTCACCAAGAATGTAAACCTCGATGATCGAAGACAAAGAAAACCACTCTCATGTGATAAAAATCAAGAGCTAAGGCAAGCCTTTAAGACAATGGAAACTGGGCCATCATACCAGATGGGACTCCTACACCAAACGGTGTGAGGTCTAGTTGGGACTTCATACCGACGAGATCCCCTTAATGTTGGCAGGTCCAGCACCGTCAAAATTTCTGGCACTAGAAGGAGGGCCAACAATTGTTTATGGCTAAAATTCCTCTCACCCACACTCATCAATCATCTGGTCAAGGCAGTAACTCGCACTCCCTCTCACCTATGTGCAACTCTGAAATTTGTTACTCCTTGCCTCCCAAACATGAACATGAAATTTTGTATCAGCACCTCTGCTCTATCTGTCCCTTCACCCATCAGTTTTCCAAATCAGTCGGACTAATCCCAGGAATACAAGATCTTCCATTAGCATAAAGGTGTTGGCATTATGATGCATGTGTTGTACTTGATGGCAACCCACTCGTAGAAGAACAATCTACATAAGAGATATCAAATGTGACAGAATATATGGGATGCAGGACAGCTCAAAGGAATCAGATGACAGGTCTCAGTATGACAAGTTAGCTTTGCCAAAGGGGGAGATTGTTGGCATTATGATACAAGTGTTGTCCTTGATGGATGACAGATCATAGTGCAACAAGTCAGTAGCAAAGAATTGATGATATACTACAAAGAATGAAAGAAAATGAGGTATATGCAGGTTCCTCATAACAAAGTCGCGTATACACGCGGGTTTACCGATCAAAAGGCATGTATACATACGCACACACTTTCATGCAAAGAAAAGCACGCACATGTGGGAAATCCTATGTTTGGTCCATAGTATTTAGTCCGACATATGTGAACCTATGGTTTTGGTCCTTCGTATTGAACCCAGGTATTGGGTCCCTAGTATTGGTTCTCAATGGTTTTGGACCATGGTATTGAGTAAGGCCTAAGACTATAAAAGGAGAAGAAGATCATTAGGCAAGAGGATGGAAAAAGTCTTGAATATCTGATGAAGTATGAGATCCAGTATGCAGGTTATGGGTTCATGATGCTTTGCTTGATCTGAGTTGAGGAATCTCACCGGTTGATGGAGAACAAGATCTAAGGATAGATCGGGATCAAATGGTTTGGAACGAATCATCTCTATATGGTTTGATTATGCTTATTCTAGATCTGTATACTGACACATGTAATGTTCTGATCTGGGTATACCTTAAGTTTAAAATAGCTGCAACTCATGAATGAATATCTACAGATGCATACGTTGGTTGACCTTGATAAAAGCGCATACATACGCATGTTAGATACATCTAAGTAGCGTATGCCATATGAGCTATGATGTTTGAAGTTACAGGTGTTTCTGGTTGTTGATGAGTTCTGATGACTATTTACTAGTGTCAGTATTCTGCACATTTAGAGTGATTGATTATGTTTAGTTTCAGTATTGATGGATGAGATCTATAATGGATCAGGATCAGAATGACTTATCTTTATGTGATCTGATGAACTAGATCTGGTTGCTAACATACGTATTATCTTTGTATATGTAAGGATCTGGGTATGTCTGAAGTCAGGAAGTGCAACAAAGTTATAAGTAAGTAATTAATGACATATACGCTGGTTCGCTTTGGTGAAGTTGCGTATACATGCTGGTTCAACACTTCCCAAGTAGCGTATGCACTCTGATGCATGATTTTGATGATACAATTGGTTCTGAATATTGTTGCAGAGTTCAGTGTTATGCTCTGTGTTCTGGTGACTGCATTTTTGTTGACAGGGCTTCAGTGATTCAGTATTGGGTGATTCAGAGATTGATAGTGCTAGTGTTGATTGATTGTGTGCCTCAATGATATTGATGGGTCCAGTATGAAAATTGGATGAAACGTGGCCTTCAGATTATGGTGTTGTGCTTCCGGAGTATCCAGTCTGAAAATTTATGAAATGTGGTACCTGGAGGAAGAAAGAGAAGGTTGTAGCCTTCTGTAGGTCGGCACCTATGTACTAGTACATCAGCTAGTACAAGAGCTAAGGGGGTGGTAGCTCCCTTCCAGTAGCAGCTGGAAAATGAGTGAAGTTTGGAGCATTCAGTAGGCCGACACCTACATACTAGTAAAAGGATCAGCTAGTACAAGAGCAAAGGGGGTTGTAGCTCCCTTCCAGAAGAAGGTGGAGAACGAGAGAAGGTAGTAGCTTTTTGGAGGTAGCAGCCTGCGTACTGGTATAGGATTGCACCAGTATAGAATCATTGTAAAAAGAAGTTTCTTATTAAAAGAAGATAGAGACGAATTGCAACAGGTGGTTTTCACGCACATTGGGTTTCCACCTTACATCATGGTGTTCATGTGTGCATCTTGTGTGTGATGATCTGTTCTATTTTACTGCTCCTATTTACTGTTCATATGGTTAATAATGTTCTGATGCACTCATTAAGGATCAACTAACTGAATCATAATTTTACTGGATATACGCTTGTTGCATTACACATAGTTGCGTATACACACGGATTGCCTTAATTGAAGTAGCGTATATGAATCTTAGTATGGAAATGAAAAAGTTATTATTGATTTGATAACATTGATTCACCCCCCACCCCCCTCTCAGTATTATTTCCAATAATTGGTATCAGAGCAGGTCCTTTGGTAGAAGCTTGATCGCTTGAAGGAGATCCGTAGATCAATGGGAAAGAAGCTCAAGAAGAAAATTCCTAAGAAGAAGAAGACATCTCAGAAGAGCTATGAAAATGGGAGATTCGATTGGGGAATATGTGGAAGAAGCACTTTAGAATAAAAATCACTTCAGAATGAAGATGAACAAGCAAAACAACTATCAGGTATGAATTTGTTATCCTCTAGTATTACATTTATCCATCCACTTGGAGATCATGAAAGTGATAGCAAAACAATTGAATTTGCTCTTATGGGTGAGCAAAAAAGATATCAAATAGAGTGGCAGAATTTAAAAGGCTTACACACAAAATTAGAGATCAACAAGATCTATTGAAAAAAAGGGAATGTGCCTTCAAAGAAGAAGCTACCAAACTAAAAGCTCAACTAGAGGAAGGAAACAAGGTGAGGAAGTTGTTCAAGGATAAGGAATATTAATGTCAAAAGTTGCAGAATGAAGTGACATCATTAAGAAATGAAGTCCATGAAAGGAGTACAAAAATCAAGAAACTCAGAGATAGATCCAGTTGTTATGCTCCTATACCAATAGGTGTCATATTTCATGATTGATTTGATGAGCTCTGTAATATTTTCATACCTTTTCTTGTTGCAAAGGTTTTCCATATTGTCAAAAAATCAAAAAATTTAAAAAATGTAAGAAGGTATACCCTAAAAGAAAAATCAAAGGGTAAAAAGAATAAAATGGTCAAAAAAGTGAAAGAAATGAACCCCAAACAAAAATAGACCAGGAAAGTGTGCAAGTCTAAATGCCACTACTATTTCATTTTCTATAATAAGCAATTGTGTGCAGCTTGTTAGACTTTTGCCACAATTTATGAAGAGTCAAACTGTTTAAACTTGGCTCATTCATTTTTGAATTTTATGTTTTGGAGATAGAGAATAAAATCTGACCAAACTGTTTAATCTTGGCAGATAAGTAAATAGGTAGAGTAAATAAAAGGAGCTCAACAGTTTAATATGAGCCCTTGGATGTAATAAGTGTAAACTTAGGTAGGCTTACCATGTAAAAGAAAATGATAATTTGACAAGGGTTTGCCAGTCTAAGTGCACCCAAATAAAGAAGAAAAATTCTAGGTTAAAGTAGGTAGGGTAGGTAGATGGTGTTGCAAAATGATACTTGTGATAAATCATGTCTCTAAATGTGTTGATTTTTACTTTTATCACAAGGTGCAAAGAAGACATTTCACTTGATGCAGTTCAGTCAAGGCAAGGTTAAATAATTGACTTCCATTCACATTTTCCCTAAACACTTCACTAATTTCCCGTAAGTATTAAGGTCTTTGAAAGTCAAAGGGGCTCAGAGCATTTCTCTGACTTCTAGAGGGACCGGACCCTCAGCCCAATGATCTAAAAGCCTAAGTACCCAAAATCATCCACCCATCGTTCATCTCACTTCATAAAATTTGCCTAAGTAAAAAACCTAGTTTACTTAGGAAATGCATAATATTCCTCATAAAAACCCTTTTTCATTTTGAGCCTAAGTTTAACTACAAAAGTCAATCATTTTTATACTTAGCTCTTTCATTTTATTTCATATTAACTCTTAACAATTATTATATAAATCCCGAAAGATATTAACCCATTCCCTGTATTATGTAAATATATTAAAACCCCCATACGTTATATAATTCCTGTCCCGATGGTATATAACCATTATATAAGTTAATAAGGATTAATAAATTCATTCGGAGTTTATACTTTCCTCGCTCCGCAAACAATAGGATTAATTAACAATTTGGGTTAATTAATAACCAACCCCTCGACCAATAAAAATGGCCCCAATATGATTAAAGCTTTGTTTATTATATCTGGCCCGCATACATTAAAACCTCGCCATACCCAATGCCCGTCAGCGTTCCGATCTCTGCCTTTTCATCCAACGGCAGACAATCATATCGCGACCCCCCTGGTGACCGCGCTTTAACTCGCGATCACCAGGCGGTTTTTCGTCGTACCCTCGCCATGCGTCGCCCATTCCATATGCTCGCTTGCCCCCGGCGCGATACCACTTGACCACAAAAGCGGTGCGGGGTAAACCACTTACCACCCTCCGCGTAACGACAAAACGTCCCATCACGCTAACGTCATCTGCCCAATAAATGCCAACAAATACCCGCCAAACTGAATTTCGTTAAATAAACGATAAAACGTCATTTTCGCTGTAAAGCACTGCGTCGAGCTCACATGCAAATTAATGTCCAATCCACTGTTCCAGCTTTTCAACCACCACCCGACCAGCAAGACTACAACACGAGCTTCGTAGTCTATCAACCAACCTGCCATTGTACGATTTTCCTCCTTAATCCAATTATTTATCCATTTTTGCCCTGCAACCCTGCAATTTCAGTGTTCCACTAGGAATTCTACCAGGGAAAGCCGAATTCAAGTTAAAAACAATCTGTAATTACCATAAAAGACCCCAAACTGTTGTTTAGTCCATTTTTTCCACTAGAAGTTTGAATTCCAGTTTGAATACACAAGAACCAAATATGGAAAATCCCATAGCCCTAAATGTCACGCCCATGAATGCACCTCATAAAGACTTAGATTATTTATCCCTGGCCGACAAAGATTTTCAGATAAAAGACCTATCTGGTGATAGTAACCACCTTAAAATCTTTTTCCAAATCAGAGATATTCATCTGAATAATTCTGATATTTTTGGACTGTGGGAATCCAATCTTCTCATGTATTTCCTCCCCTCAATCCATATTTTCCTAGATATCATTCATCAATGCTGTGCCAACTATGACCCTGTCCACAGAGCAGTTATGTCCCCATCCCAAATTGTTCTTTTTCACATAATTGTTAAGTCCATTAATGAAATGATACACTTCCATTCCACTCAGCCCCTTGCTCCTCTTTCCCTAGGATATCTACTTGAAAAAGCCCCTCAGTTGCCAAAATTAGAGATAACTCGTATTGCTCAGATGTTTATGTCACCAAACTATCAACGTCAGGATCCACCTCCTTATCTGCAAACCTTTTTCACTGAAACTGGTAGACTTATTGTTGACATGATATCCATGATCATGGGATTTAATACCAGTGAATATGTTGATGATATTACTCTAGTTGTGTTGTCAATGTTTACTCCTGGACAGCCCCTTGCTGTCAGGTATGACTATGCCACTTTCATTGCCAATAAAATTCATGATCAATTCATGAAATTGGATAGGGAAGGAGTTTTCAAATACACATCTTTTATATATCATCTTTTGCTATATCACCAACCAGACAACTTCCCTTTCCCCATCAGGAAATTGGACTCAAAAGGAAATCGAAGGTCTGTGATCTTTTAGAGCTCAATCTTTCATAAAACCCTGGAGTCCCCCTATACTTATAATGAATTCATTGACTGGTTTGTACATCCAACCTCCACTCTGTTGACAGGAGTTCCCCCTCCTAGAATCACTAGTGACATGAAGAAGATTCTCCAACTCTCAAAGCAGTACAAGATAGGCGACTAGTACCTGTACCAAAATCACACAGAAATCAAAATGTATGGGTGTGAACTTTTCCTTTTCAAGTTGCCTAAATATGTGCCCATGAGATTGTTTGCACTAGAGTATTTTAGACAGATCATAAATGTAGACTTAGTCCATTTTTGTACTGCCAAGAAGAAGGCTCAGTTAAGAATAAAAAACCAGCTAGGCCCTTTCGTTATCAACTCTAGAGATGCATGGCAAGAAGCTGAAAATATCTTAGAAGACCATCTTAGATTGAAGAGGAGTTTTTGGTGGGTTCCCTATGACCCAAATAGTTTCATATGTGACAGAAGGACAAGAAACAGGTTGTCAGTTTATATACATCATAGGATCCCAGAAATTGAACAATTTGCAAATCAGGATGAATGGGTAGAAGGGACCCTAATAGAAGAAATTAGTGAGCAACAAAAAATGGAAATGGCTATGAAATATCTTGAAAAAACCCTTGACCTGGACTCTTTTGGACAGGTAACATTCAAGCTGCCTCAACAAACCGAAATTAGTACATCCTCTGCTGCAACTTCCCATCAGCCTACACAGGAAACAAACTTATCAGCTACAAGGACTTCCAAGGGCAAAGAGATAGGTACTACAGAGCAACCTACAATGACAGATCAGCCTGCAAAGTCCAGAGAACAGAGTCAAGTGCACATTCCTCCAGCCCAAACTAAAGCAACAGAAATTCCAGCATTGCAGACTCCTCTAAATGAGGAAAGAAACAAAAAGAGGTATAGAGAAAACATCACACCTATCAGTGGACCAACAGAACAACCTAGAGCAAAGAGACAAAGACTGAATCCTCTATCGGAAGAGGAAATAATTGAAGAAACTATAGATAGCCAGAGAGAAGAAAGAGCCAGCCAGCAAACTACACCATTGGGAGGAACCTCAACTAGCTCACAAAAGAAGGAGCTAGAAGACAACACAGTGTAGAAGTATCTTCCACCAGGCCACAAAGCAGGCAGACTTCAGACATCAAGAAGACTTTTACAGAGATAAAGGCTAGGAATGACCCAATAAGGCTTCAAATTTACGATCAATATCTGAAAATGGCCCCCACAAACCAGCAGAGATTAATGTCAGCTTATGACATTAAAGAAGGAAAAATGTTAATGAGTTATTTTAAGCCAAAGGTGCAGCAACCCCAGTCAGCAGCAGACTATATCATAACAAACTTGGAAGTCCTGGCCAAAGATATTCATCCTATGGACGAGATTGAGCTTCATAAGCAGACTGGGGAAATGGTTTATTCCACATTGACAGATAAAGCAATGCTAGCCCACAAATTGCAAAATTCCTTGGAGAATACAACTGCTCAATTAAATTTGGAGAAAGCCTCTTCTCTGGCCAAGGATAACAGAATCAAATCACTTGAAGAGATCATCATTGGATTGGGACATGATCCCAAAGATGCTAAAGGCATAAAGGCACTAATCAAGAAAAAGTAAGAGGACATTGCTGCCTTAAGCAAACAACTGAAACTGCATTCTTCACAGCATCCACAAACTGTAGAGGTTATACAACAGAAATCCGAAGAAGACATGATGGACCTACTCCTGAAACTTAACGAAATATTAAATGATACAAAGCAAGCATTGGAAAAGGCACTAAAAGAAAAGCAGGGAGAGTTAACCTCTCAACCTCCTGAGGTAATCCCCATAGTCTCAACTACAGTTCCCTCTACACTTGGAACAGCATTAGCTCCAAATGTCCCAGCAGTCACAGTAGAGGTAATTACAGGTACATCAACAACAGGTACAACACCAAGTAGCAGTACTAAATATGAGTACAGAAGAATTGATAAAGGCCATGGAAGAATTGAGATTACAGGTTACAGAGTTGAAACAGGTGAAAGAGCAACTAGCTAAGGCAGAAAATAATTATGATATCTCCAAAATAAGTATTGTGGAAAAGAATAGGGAGATTAAAGCCTTAGAAGGTAAAGTGAAAACCTTAGAACATGAACTCACTTTTGATAAGCCCTTGACAGAAATCAGGAAAATCCTTTGGGCTAATGTCATTCAGTCTATAAATGAAATATGGTCATCAATCCAAGTGATCTATGAGCAGCTAGACTTAGGGAAAACAACCTATGGAGAAATTCAACAGGCAAGAGAACAGTTGGGTAAAATTCCAGAGGAAGCCAATCGACTTATTAATTTTTTGAATACCAAAAACAAAGAACAGTTAGAAGTACTTGGCATCGCTGACAGAACAGACACCATTTTAGAAATCAAAAGAGTTCTCACCAAGAGAACTTTAATGCAGAACTTAGAAAGAAGGTGCTAAGACAGGCAAGTAGAAATTAATTCTTTTATGGAGAAATTCACAGTTTTGCAGAGTAAAGGGTTATCAAGTCCTTTGATCATTAATGATAAGTTAATGAAACACATTGATTATGTAGATAAGTTGAATAAGTATGTTGGCAATCAAGCTAGCTCATCATCAAGTGCAGCAGGAGTGAAAGCACTTCCTACAGGCCGAGTTCTCTATGATAGCTTGGAGAACTTATTTTACATTGAGCATGAGGTAAAGCACTTATTCACTATCCAGCCTAATTTTTTCATATATACAGAGACTGATGAAACTCTAAGAAAACTTCAGAAGCCTAAATTGCCAAAGCAGAAATAGTGGGAAGATATGTCGAAATTTTGTAAATTTACCTCTGGTAAAATGTAAATTTTGGACTATTTACCTTGTTGAGATAAGCAGAGATGAATAAAGGTGAAAAGGGGTCAAAACAGGTCGAAGAGTATCAGAGTAGGTAAAGAGTATCAGTCAAACATGGCAGCCAGCACGAAGTTACAGCAGCAAGCCAAATAAAAGGGCCTACCTCCAACACACCCAACACAAATAGGAACAGCACAACATCTGTTTGCTTTTCTCCTATCTTCGAGACTAGTTGTCTCTATTTTCTTGTGAAAATGATTTGTCATCAATAGAATATATATCACTCTGTTATGAGATATTTTGTTTAAAATATTTTGTATAAATACTCCCTCAATTGGAGTATTAGGCGTGGATTCATATACATTGTTGTAATACTGGTTTTTTGGAATAAAGTGCTGATTGGATCAAATTTTCGTATGGCTTGCTAGACAAAGAATTAAGGCAAAGGACTTTTTCACAGATTTCTTGAATCAAAAATTGGATCAATAAATCCTCTATACCTTGTGTTTTAAAGTTTTCCTTGTTTCTTATATCATCTATGTTTCATATCTGAATGATAAACAAAAAGGAGTAATTCAGAATATGCTTGATTGCACTCTGTCTTCAAAAGTTATTATTCTCTATGTTTTCTTCTGAATTAGAATAAACAGTGAAATCTTAATTGCTCATGTTTTCTAGTTCTGTCACTTTGATTATTATTTAAATAATACTTAACTGCTCTTTATAAGTAATCAATTCCAATTTCATCTTTTCAAATAGGTTGAAGTATTCTTAACTGCTCTTCACCCGTTTTGAAATCATTCCATTTATTTCAAATCTTTATTTATTCCTTGTTGGGTTATATTGCTTTGTGAAACCATCCTTTGTTAAGAAACCAAGTCCAGTTAAGCCATCTTCATTGACTCCATTAGCCCAATGGCCTAAACTACTCAGTCTTACCCCTTTGCTTTGAATCTCACCACCCAAACTCAAACAAACTCCTAAACTTCACAACTAGCCTAATATCATTAAAAAACAAAGCTAAAACTTAAAGAGAGGGCCCTCTCTGGATGCAGATTGGCTAGAATCTGTATCTAAAAGATTGGTTTGTGATTACCTTGGCATCATTTCCCCTTCTTACAACTTCTGAGAAAACCTGAGTGATAACATAATGGCGACTCCGCTGGGGACCTGAATAATTTCTTTGTTACTACTGTCTACTTTCTAAACTGCAGATGGAGCCTAAAGCTAGCTAGGTATCCTTTGAAATGCTTTTGCTTTGCAATTGCAGAAGTAAATGAATGCTACTTCAGTCTATCTTTGGTCTAGCTTATAGATTGGACATTTGGTTTCAAATACCTGATCAGTGCCTCTTATCAAATAAATTCTTTAAGAAAGTTCAAAACCCATATCTAAAAGCTTCTTAAAGAGATTGTTAAAGTTGTATTGTCATACCCATTTATAGAAAAACTCAAAAAATATACCTAGAAACCTGGCTTCAGAAAGGACTCGTTACACCAGATCTAATCCTGATCCAAATCCACCTCCTGTGTTCAAAAACCCTAATCTGATTCCTAGGATTCTTAGAAGACAAGAGAGCCAAGACAGTTCTGCTAGTTCTCGGCCTCTATATAGATCAAGGTCTTGTCCTGTGAAGTGGGTTTATCTTGAAGACGAACCTTTTGATGAGTGGTTTGAAACCCATTTATTTGTTACCTTTTCAGAATCAGAGTTAGCCCACATTGTTCATAATCCCATATTTCTTGAAGATTTACAACTTGAAGTTGTAACTTTACATCTTGATAGACATCTTCATAACTCCATTCAGTCAGAGCTTACCTCTGAAGAAACACCAAACCCTTCTATGATCACTACTACTACTCCAAGTCCATCATCAACACCTCAGACTTCCCAACCTCAAGCTACACCTTCCATCCCTCCATCTACAACTCATATTCCCATTGTCATCCCTACTACACCAGTTGCCTCATCTATCCCTGCAGCCATGGCAAATAGGTATTCTCCTCTGCACTTACCTGCCAACCCAGGGGCTATGCCCCAAGACTATCAGAGTAAGATTACCCCATTTGATGGCTCTAGCACTTACACAGCTCAACAACATACCAAGAAAATGACAGACTATTTTGAAATATATGAAGTTGATGCTGATGATGTTAGAATAAGAGTATTTGTTCAAAGTTTGACTAGAGATGTTAGAACTTGGTTTAGAGCCCTTCCTGCAAACAATATTAATGACCTACAAGCTCTTTATCAGACATTCTTAAATAGATGGGAAAAGAAGAAAGATCCTCTCCACATTTTATCAGAATATGACAGCCTGAAAAGAGGCACCCAAGAAATTGTCCAAGATTACTGCACTAAGTTTAACAATGTTTATCGAGCTATTCCTCAAAATCTTAGACCTCCTCCAGATTTGGCATTAATCAAATTCCTTGATGGATTTGATTCTGATATGGCATACCATCTTAGGGAAAGAGCCCTTCGTACCTTAGAAGAGATGCATAGTATAGATGTCAACGTTGAGGCCAACTTGGTATCTAAACGAGCCAGATCCAGAGCTGAAAAGAGGATACCTTTTAAAGAGGAACCATCTTCTTTTGAAAAGAAATTAGATGCTATTATAAAATGAATGGATAGGCTGGGTGATAGAGTAGAAACCATTGAGAGAAAATCCCCTTGGGAGGGTCAACCAAGCAATACTGGTAGAAATCCAAATTTCAAGAAGAACCAAAATCCTAATACTAGAAAGACCGGACCTGACCAAAACATTAGGCCCCTATTCTAGGCAAATTATGTTGAAGCCTCAACTTCTGATGAACCAACAGAAGATACTCAAATTAACTTGATGGGACTCAACAATGAACAACAAGTTTTCTTAATCCAAGAGGATCAGGAAGCTCACATGCTTGAACAATTCCAAACTAGGTCAGGTGAATCATTTGACTTTAGGGAGGGATACAACTATTTATGAAGTCCAAAAACAATACAATCTAAGGAGTAGAAGAATAGATGTTCCTAAAACCAATAAACAAAAAGATACAAAACAATCCAACAAAGGTAAGAGTAATACCATCCCTATACATATTCTTTCTACAAACAACCCTAATCCAAATAACCCAATAATTAAAGATGTATCCGATAATCAACCACAAAACAAACAATCTTCCACTTCTATTCCTCCCAAAGGAAACATAGAAGAACCTCTAGAAATTGATTTGGAAACAACTTCAGCTCATAATCCCACTCCTGAAAAGGAGAAAGAGACAGAAAATATAACAGAAAAAAGATAATCCAACTATCCGAAATGCAAAAACTCAAACTTAAAAACCTTTTAATCTTGAGGCTGAAGTAGGGAAATTAAAATAGTTGTTCCATTGTCTGAATTAGCTAAACATGATGTCTACAGAGGTCAGATCAGTAGATCACTCCAAATTTCTATGAATGAAGATTCAGTAAATGTTTTTGATGATCAACTTGAATTGATTTTTGGCCCTGAGGTAAATGGAAAATTAGTAGATGGAGGAGTCTCTCCTTTCTATGTAAGTCTGAACATACATGATAAAATACTTCATAATGCCATGTTTGATTCTAGTGCTTCTCATAAATTAATGCCTAAATCTGTGATGGAGAAACTGGACCTATACATCACCAGGCCATATAAAGATCTCTTCTTTTTTTATTCAAGTCAGGTCAGATGTCTAGGATTAATCAAAGATTTATGTGTATCACTAGTCCAATATCCTGCCAAGACCATCTTAATGGACATAGTAGTAGCTGATATTCCACCAAAGTATGGTATGTTATTGTCTAGATCTTGGGGTGCAAAGCTTCAAGGATCTCTACAATTAGACATGTCTTATGCTACTATTTCAGTATTTGGTCAACCTAAGAAACTGTACAGAGAAACTTTAATGAAATATGTGGTAAGTAGCCAGGAGAGACCTCAAAATTTCCCTATCTACTCCATTCACTCTGATATGGATTCTTTCATCCTTTACACTACTGAAATCGATCTTTTGAATGAAGTAAAAGTTTTAGCAGTTAAACAAGAAGAAATTACAAATGAAAAGTCTAGTGTTCAAATTCAAGAAATTTCTGAGAACAATGATACATCAGATACTCAATAGGAACCAGAAGAAAATAAGAAGCAGATCTTCCTATTAAACAAATCCTTGAGACTGTTGATACTAACTATGAACATGAGATCCTTTGGTACTTAGAATTTGATGGTTCAGCTAACAAGTTAGGAGCAAGAGCAGGAATTTGGGTGCACAATCTTGAGAATGATTATGCTGAAGGCCATGCCTATAGGTTAAACTTTAAATGCACTAATAATATGGCTGAATACAAATCTTTGTTGCTAGGTCTCAAACTAGTCAAAAGTTTAGGGGCCATTAGGGTATCAGTCCTAGGAGATTATGATTTAATCATTCAACATATAAAAGGAAATTTTCTCACAAACAATCCCAGATTAATATCTTACAGAGGAACAGTGATTGAGATTCTTAATACATTTCTAGAAACTCAGCTGGCTAAAATCCCAATAAAACATAATTTGCATGCTCATAGTCTAGCAATGTTTGCTAGTACCTGTAAACTGCCATTTGAGCCCAATCATCATTTCACAGCTGAAATTAGACACAGGCCAGCCATATCTAACAATGTAAAGAACTGGTGAGTGTTTGACAATGATATTCAGATTATCAACTTCTTAACCCTAGAGGAAGAGTTTTCTAGCACTAATATAAATATAGATACAGTTAGTGAATTTGATCAAACAAATTAGATAGAAACAGACATTTCGGCAGAGAGTGCAACTCAAATGCTTCACCCAACAATATTTACCAATAGAAAAATGCAGGATCTCAAATAAATGGACATTGATGAAATTATTGAAGGAGAATTTGAAATCATTAATTTGAAAGATAATGAGTTGCCTAAAGGGTTAACGCCTTTGGAAGATCTCTTTGATTTTAATGATATCCCAAGGAAACCCAAGATGGAACCTCTAAAAGCTGACATTGAAGACTATAACTTGGGAACTGAAGAAACTCCGAAAATGGTAAAATTATCCAAATCTTTGCCTCTGAACAAAAACTCAAATATGTTGAATTAATGAGAGAATTTCAAGATGTATTTTCCTAGAGCTATGAGGACCTGAAATCTTATGATACTTATATAATTCAACATACAATCCCTTTAAAAGAAAATCAAAAACCATTCAAACAAAAGCTCAGAAGGATTAACCCTATATTGCTTCCCTTAATTGAAAAAGAAATCAAAAGAATGTATGAAGCAGGAATAATTGCTCATATCAAATTTTCAGAGTGGGTTTCAAATTTAGTACCTGCAAGGAAAAAGACTGGAGAAATTAGGTTATGTGTTGATTTAAGGAATGTAAACAAGGTTTCTTTGAAGGATAATTACCCCTTACCTGAGATGGATCATATATTACAAAGGGTGGTAGGTGCTTCTAGGATTTTACTTTTGGATGGGTTCTCAAGCTATAATCAGATTCTGGTTCATCCTGATGACCAGGAAAAAACCGATTTTACAACACCATGGGGAACATTTAAGTATGTTAAAATTCCATTTGGACTCAAGAATGCAGGGGCAACTTTTCAAAGAGCAATGGACATAGCCTTTGCAAAAGAAATTCATGATTTCTTGGTCATATATCTAGATGACCTGACTGTTTTTTCTAAATCAGATCAGCAACATTTAGATCATCTGAAACAAGTATTCTTAAAATGCAGACAATATGGCATTTCTCTAAATCCTAAAAAGTCCCTGTTTGGCCTAGAAGAAGGCAAACTCTTAGGCCATATCATCTCCAAAGATGGCATTAGAATTGATCATGCTAGAGTAGAAGCCATTCTGCAAATACCCCACCCCAGAAATGTCAAAGAACTTCAAGCTTTCTGAGAAAAGATTAACTTTTTAAGAAGATTTATCTCTAATTTAGCTGAATTGATCAGATTGCTGAATAATATGTTGAAAAATGATGCAAAAGTCAAATGGACAGTAGAAGCCAAACAAGCATTTGAAGAAATTAAAATGGCTTTGACTAGAACACCAGTCCTGACTAGTCCAAAGTTTGATAGAGACTTCATAATATTTTCATTTGCATCAGAACACACGATTGTTGCTATTTTACTACAGAAAGATGATGAAGGATGTGAGAAACCCATAGAATTTTTTAGTAAAGCACTAAGAGATGCACCATTAAAGTACAAAATCATGGAAAAACAAGCCTATTCACTTGTGAAAGCTATTAAAGACTTTAGAGTCTATATATTGTACTCCCATGTAATAGCCTATGTGCCAAATGTTGTGGTCAAAGACATCCTGACCCAGGATGGAATTTAACGTAAACGAGGTAAATGGATTGCTATATATTGGAATATGATATTGAAATAAAACCCACAAAGCTTATAAAGGGATAGGGTTTGGTAAAACTCATGATTGAAACAAACTGTCAAGCCTTGGATATTAATGAACTGGATAATGAACAGGAGATGGTGACTCCACAGATCAGCCAGGCCTTCTTAGATTCACCTTGGTATGCTGATATAATTTTTGTATTACTAAACTTGCAAGCTCCTCCAGGGGCATCCAGAACAAAGAAAAGGTTTTTAAAGATGAAAGCTTCAAAATTTTATATTTTAGATAATGTTCTCTTTTGGAAAAATCATAAAGGTATTCTATTGAATTGTTTAGTAAAAGAAGAAGCTGAGAAGGTTCTTAAAGAATTTCATGCAGGAGACTGTGGTGGACACCTTTGTTGAAGATCAACTGCAGAAAAAATCCTTAGAGCCGGATTTTATTGGCCAACCTTGTTCACTGAGGTAAAGAAGTTTATTATTGCTTGCCACAAATGTTAGATTTTTGAAGGCAGGAGGAAACTGTTACCCTTACCCTTGAGACCAATTTCCACCGAAAATCCCTTCCAACAATGAGGACTGGACTTCATTGGAGAAATCAACCCTCCCTCTTCTGGCCAACATAAATGGATTATAACTGCCATAGACTATTTCACCAAATGGATAGAAGCCATTCCTTGCAGACAAGCCAATGATAGTCATTATAGGATTCTTAGAAACTAACATACTGTCTAGATTTGGTTGTCCTGAAAAGATCATAACTGATAATGTTGCTGCCTTCAAATCTAAGAAAATGATAAGTTTCTATAACAAATACCATATCACTTTAGGCCTTCCATAGCCTATTACCCTCAAGGAAATGGTCTAGCTGAGTCATCTAATAAAAGCCTAATTAATATCATTAAAAAATTATTGAGAGAAAACAAGAAATTTGGCACAAGAAACTTATTAATGCACTGTGGACAGACAGACTTACTACAAAGAAATCTATTGGAACTAGTCCTTATGAACTAGTCTATGGTTTGGATGTTGTATTTCCTTCATCTTTAGGAATTCCAGTAATGAAATTACTTCAGGAAGCTCAGGTGGAGCCCAATGATATTCAAAGAAGAATTAACCAAATCATCCATTTGTAGCAGACCAGAGAAGAAGTGTATCAAAGATCCCAAGTAGTACAAGAGAAACTTAAGAAGAATTTTTTATAAAAGAACCAAGGCAGAAGATTTCTACCTTGGAGACAAAGTTTTGAGATGGGATTCTAGGAGAGAAGACAAAGGAAAACGTGGGAAGTTTGACTTCCTATGGAAGAGACCTTTTGTTATTCAGGCCTTACAAGGGAACAATACTTATTTTTTGAAGAATTTGGACGGTACAGAGACAGGAGAAGGACCAGTTAATGGTCGAATGCTGAAACATTACTTTGATCCAACTTTTTAATGTACTTTTATGTTAACATGTACATACTATATCCTTGGTAATGTCAAAGTTTGGATTGGATAGTAGCTTAATGAAGTTGAAGCCCAAAGGGAAGGCCCTAAGCTTCAAAAGTGTACTGTCATACATATAATAAAGCAACCAGCAGAGGAGATTTCAAAGCATAATCATAATCATTCAGAAGGCCATCTGACCTGTTGTTCTTGACTTTTCACCAGGAAAAGTCATCCCCAAGTGGAGCCAGTGTTATGCTCCTATACCAATAGGTGTCATATTTCATAATTGACTTGATGAGCTCTGTAATATGTTCATGCCTTTTCTTGTTGCAAAGGTTTTCCATATTGTCAAAAAATCAAAAAATTTAAAAAATGTAAAGAAATTATACCCTAAAAGAAAAATCAAAGAGTAAAAAGAATAAAATGGTCAAAAAAGTGAAAGAAATGAACCCCAAACAAAAATAGATCAGGAAAGTGTGCAAGTCTAAATGCCACTACTATTTCATTTTCTGTAATAAGCAATTGTGTGCATCTTGTTAGACTTTTGCCACAATTTATGAAGAGTCAAACTGTTTAAACTTGGCTCATCAATTTTTGAATTTTATGTTTTAGAGATAGAGAATAAAATCTGACCAAACTGTTTAATCTTGGAAAATAAGTAGATAGGTAGAGTAAATAGAATGAGCTCAACAGTTTAATCTGAGCCATTGGATGTAATAAGTGTAAACTTAGGTAGGCTTACCATGTAAAAGAAAAAGATGATTTGATAAGGGTTTCCAAGTCTAAGTGCACCCAAATAAAGAAGAAAAATACTACGTTAAAGTAGGTAGGGTAGGTAGATGGTGTTGCAGAATGATACTTGTGATAAATCATGTCTCTAAATGTATTGATTTTTATTTTTATCACAGAGTGCAAGGCAGACATTTCACTTGATGCAATTCAGTCAAGGCAAGGTTAAATAACTGACTTCCATTCACATTTTCCCTAAACACTTCACTAATTTCCCCTAAGTATTAAGGTCTTTGAAAGTCAAAGAGGCTAAGAGCATTTCTCTGACTTCTAGAGGGACCGGACCCTCGGCCCAATGATCTAAAAGCCTAAGTACTCAAAATCATCCACCCATCATTTATCTCGCTTCATAAAATTTGCCTAAGTAAAAAACCTAGTTTACTTAGGAAATGCATAATATTCCTCATAAAAACCCTTTTTTATTTTGAGCCTAAGTTTAACTACAAAATTCAATCGCTTTTATACTTAGCGCTTTTGTTTTATTTCATATTAACTCTTAACAATTATTATATAAATCCCAAAAGATATTAACCCATTCCCCGTATTATGTAAATATATTAAAACCCCCATACTTTATATAATTCTCGTCCCGATGATATATAACCATTATATAAGTTAATAAAGATTAATAAATTCATTCAGATTTTATTAAGAACCTTTCCCACTCCACAAACAACATGATTAATTAACCATTTGGGTTAATTAATAACCAACCCCCCGACCAATAAAAACGCCCCCGATACGATTAAAGCTTTGTTTATTATATCGAGCCCGCATACATTAAAACCCCGCCATCCCCAACACCTGTCAGCCGTCCGATCTCTGCCTTTTCATCCAACGACAGACGATCATATCACGATCCCCCTCGTGACCGCGCTTTAACTCACGATCACCAGGCGGTTTTCCACCATACCCTCGCCACACGTTGCCCATTCCATATGCTCGCTTGTCCCCGGCCCGATACCACTTGACCCCAAAAGCGGTGCGGGGTAAACCACTTACCACCCTCTGCGTAACGACAAAACACCCCATCACGCTGACGTCATCCACCCAATAAATGCCAAAAAATACCCATCAAACTGAATTTCGTTAAATAAACGATAAAACGTCATTTTCGTTGTAAAGCACTACGTCCATCTCCCATGCAAATTAACGTCCAGTCCACTATTCCAACTTTTCAACTGCCACCCGACCAGCAAGACTACAGCACGAGCTTTGCAGCCTATCAACCAACTTGCCATTGTACGGTTTTCCTCATTAATCCAGGTATTTATCCATTTTTTCTCTGCAACCCTGTAATTTCAGTTTTCCACTGGGAATTCTACCAGAGAAAGCTAAATTCAAGTTAAAAACAGTCTGTAATTACCATAAAAAAACCCCAAACTATTGTTTAGTCCATTTTTTCCACTAGAAGTTTGAATTCTAGTTTGAATATACAAGAAACAATTATGGAAACTCCCATAGCCCTAAATGTCACGCCCATGAATGCACCTCATAAAAACTTAGATTATTTACCCCTCGCCGATAAAAGACCTATCTAGTGATAGTAACCACCTTAAAATCTTTTGCCAAATCAGATATAGTCATCTAAATAATTCTGATATTTTTGGACTGTGGGAATCCAATCTTCTCATGTATTTCCTCCCCTCAGTCCATATTTTCCCAGATATCATTTATCAATGCTATGCCAACTATGACCCTGTCCACAGAGCAGTTATGTCCCCATCCCAAACTGCTCTTTTTCCCATAACTGCTAAGGCTATTAATGAAATTATCCACTTCCATTCCACTCAGCCCCTTGCTCCTCTTTCCCTGGGATATCTACTTGAAAAATCCCCTCAGTTTCCCAAATCGGAGATAACTCGTATTGCTCAGATGTTTATGTTACCAAATTTTCAACCTCAAGGTCCACCTCCTTATCTGCAGACCTTTTTCACTGAAACTGGTAGACTTATTGTTGACATGATATCCATGATCATGGGATTTAATACCAGTGAATATGTTGATGATATTACTCTAGTTTTGTTGTCAATGTTTCCTCCTCGACAACCCCTTGCTGTTAGGTATGACTATGCCACTTTCATTGCCAATAAAATCCATGATCAATTCATGAAATTGGATAGGGAAGGAGTTTTCAAATACACATCTTTTATATATCATCTTTTGCTATATCACCAACCAGACAGCTTTCCTTTCCCCATCAAGAAATTGGACTCAAAAGGAAATCAAAAGTCTGTGACCTTTTGGAGCTAAATCTTTCATAAAACCCTGGAGTCCCCCTATACTTATAATGAATTCATTGACTGGTTTGTACATCCAGCCTCCACTCTGTTGATAGGAGTTCCCCGTCCTAGAATCACTGGTGACATGAAGAAGATTCTCCAAGAAGTACAGGATAGGTGACTGGTACCTGTACCAAAATCACACAGAAATCAGAATGTATGGGTGTGAACTTTTCCCTTTCAAGTTGCCTAAATATGTGCCCATGAGATTGTTTGCACTAGAGTATTTTAGACAGATCATAAATGCAGACTTAGTCCATTTTTGTGCTGCCAAGAAGAAGGCTCAATTAAGAATAAAAAACCAGCTAGGCCCTTTTGTTATAAACTCTAGAGATGCATGGAAAGAAGCTGAAAAGATCTTAGAAGACCATCTTAGATTGAAGAAGAGTTTTTGGTGGGTGCCCTATGACCCAAATAGTTTCATATGTGACAGAATGACAAGAAATAGGTTGCCAGTTTATATACATCATAGGATCCCAGAAATTGAACAATTTGCAAATCAGGATGAACGGGTAGAAGGGACCCTAATAGAAGAAATTAGTGAGCAAGAAAAAATGGAAATGGCTATCAAAGATCTTGAAAAAACCCTTGACCTGGACCCTTTTGGACAGGTAACATTCAAGCTGCCTCAACAAACAGAAATTGGTACATCCTCTGTTGCAACTTCACATAAGCCTACACAGGAAACAAACTTATCAGCTACAAGGACTTCCAAGGGCAAAGAGATCGATACGATAGAGCAGCCTACAATGACAGATCAACGTGCAAAGTCCAGAGAACAGAGTCAAGTGCACATTCCTCCAGCCCAAACTAAAGCAACAAAAATTCTAGCATTGCAGACTCCTCTAAATGAGGAAAGAAACAAAAAGAGGGATAGAGAAAACATCACACCTATCAGTGGACCAACATAACAACCTGGAGCAAAGAGACAAAGACTGAATCCTCTGTCAGAAGAGGAAATAATTGAAGAAACTATAGATAGCTAGAGAGAAGAAAGAGCCAGCCAGCAAACTACACCATTGGGAGGAACCTCAACTAGCTCACAAAGGCAGGAGCTAGAAAGACAGCACAGTGTATAAATATCTTCCACCAGGCCACAAAGCAAGTAGACTTCAGACATCAAGAAGACTTTTACATAGATAAAGGCCAGGAATGACCCAATAAGGCTTTAAATTTATGGTCAATATCTGGAAATGGCCCCCACAAACTAGCATAGATTAATGTCAGCCTATGACATTAAAGAAGGAAAAATGTTAATGAGTTATTTTAAGCCAAAGGTGCAGCAACCCCAGTCAGCAGCAGACTATATCAGAACAAACTTGGAGGTCCTAGCCAAAGATATTTATCCTATGGACCAGATTGAGGTTCATAAGCATACTAGGGAAATGGTTTATTCCACATTAACTGATAAAGCAATGCTAGCCCAGAAATTGCAAAATTCCTTGGAGAATACAACTGCTTAACTAAATTTGGAGAAAGCCTCTTCTCTGGCCAAGGATAACATAATCAAATCACTTGAAAAGATCATCATTGGATTGGGACATGATCCCAAATATGCTAAAGGCATAAAGGCACTAATCAATAAAAAGGAAGAAGACATTGTTGCCTTAAGAAAATAGCGGAAACTGCCTCCTTCACAGCATCCACAAACTGAAGAGGTTATACAAAAGAAATCTGAAGAAGACATGATGGACCTGCTTCTGAAACTTAACGAAAGATTAAATGATATAGAGCAAGCATTGGAAAAGGCACTAAAGGAAAAGCAGAGAGAGTTGACCTCTCATCCTCCTGAGGTAATCCCCATAGTCTCAACTACAGTTCCCTCTACACTTGGAATAGCATTAGCTCCAAATGTCCCAGTAGTCACAACAAAGGTAATTGCAGGTACATCAACAACAGGTACAACACCAAGTAGCATTACTAATATGAGTACAAAATAATTGATAAAGGCCATGGAAGAATTGAGATTACAAGTTACAGAGTTGAAACAGGTGAAAGAGCAACTAGCTAAGGTAGAAAAGAATTATAATATCTCCAAAATAAGCATTGTGGAAAAGAATAGGGAGATTAAAGCCTTAGAAAGTAAAGTGAAAACCTTAGAATAAGAACTCACTTTTGATAAGCCCTTGACAAAAATCAGGAAAATCCTTTGGGCTAATATAATTCAGTCTATAAATGAATATGGTCGTCAATCCAAGTGATCTATGAGCAGCTAGACTTAGTGAAAACAGCCCATGGAGCAATTCAATATGCAAGAGCACAGTTGGGTAAAATGCCAGAGGAATCCAATCAGCTTATCAATTTTTTAAATACCAAAAATAGAAAACAGTTAGAAGTACTTGGCATCGCTGACAGAATAGACACCATTTTAGAAATCAAAAGGGTTCTGATCAAGAGAACTTTAATGCAGAACTTAGAAAGAAGGTGCCAAGACATGCAAGTAAAAATTAATTCTTTTATGGAGAAATTCACAGTTTTGCAGAGTAAAGGGTTACCAAATCCTTTGGTCATTAATGATAAGCTAATGAAACACATTGATTATGTAGATAAGTTGAATAAGTATGTTGGCAATCAAGCTAGCTCATCATCAAGTGCAGCAGGAGTGAAAGCACTTCCCATAGGTCAAGTTCTCTATGATAACTTGGAGAACTTATTTTACATTGAGCATGAGGTAAAGCACCTATTCACTATCCAACCTATTTTTTTCAGATATACAGAGACTGATGAAACTCTAAGAAAACTTCAAAAGCATAAATTGCCAGAGCAGAAATAGTGGGAAGATATGTTAGAAATTTTGTAAATTTACCTTTGGTAAAATGTAAATTTTGGGCTATTTACCTTGTTGAGATAAGCAGAGATGAATAAAGGTGAAAAGGGGTAAAAGCAAGTCGAAGAGTATCAGAGCAGGTAAAGAGTATCAGTCAAACAGGGAAGTCAGCACGAAGTTACAGTAGTAAGCCAAATAAAAGGGCCTGCCTCCAGCACACCCAACACAAATAGGAACAGCACAACATCTGTTTGCTTTTCTTCTATCTTCGAGACTAGTTGTCTCTATTTTCTTGTAAAAATGATTTGTCATCACTAGAATATATCTCTCTCTGTTATGAGATATTTTGTGTAAAATATTTTGTATAAATACTCCCTCAATTGGAGTATTAGGGGTGAATTCATATACATTGTTGTAACACTGGTTTTTTGGAATAAAGCGTTGATTGGATCAAATTTTCGTATGGCTTGCTGGACAAAGAATTAAGGCAAAGGAATTTTCACAGATTTCTTGAATTAAACATCGGATCAATAAGTCCTCTATACCTTGTGTTTTAAAGTTTTCCTTGTTTCTTATATCATCTATGTTTCATATATGAATGATAAACAAAAAGGAGTAATTCAAAATATGCTTAATTGCACTCTGTCTTTAAAAGTTATTATTCTCTATGTTTTCTTCTGAATTAGAATAAACAGTGAAATTTTAATTACTCCTGTTTTCTAGTTCTATCACTTTGATTATTATTTAAAGAATACTTAACTGCTCTTTATAAGTAATCAATTCCAATTTCATCTTTTCAAATAGGTTGAAGGATTGTTAACTGCTCCACCCGTTTTGAAATCATTCCATTTATTTCAAATCTTTACTTATTCCTTGTCGAATTATCTTGCTCTGTGAAACCATCCTTTGTTAAGAAACCAAGTCCATTTAAGCCATCTTCCTTGACTCCATTATCCCAATGGCCTAAACTACTCAGTCTTACCCCTTTTCTATTGAATCTCACCACCCAAACTCAAACAAACTCCTAAAATTCACAACTAGCCTAATATCTTTAAAAAAAAAACTAAAACTTAAAGAGAGAGCCCTCTCTAGATGCAGATTGGCTAGAATCTATATCTAAAAGATTGGTTTGTGGTTACCTTGGCCTCCTTTCCCCTTCTTACAACTTCTGGGAAAGCCTAAGTGATAACACCAGTTACTATGAAAGTCTTGAAGCTACAATCCTCTTGCTAAAAGAAGATCTTGAAGAATCAAATAAGCAAACTAAAGAACTACTCCAAGCTCTTGAAAAACAAGAAAACGAAGTTCTTGAACTAAGACATCAGTTGGAAGAAGGAAGAAAAGCTAAAGATAACATGAAGAAGCAGTATCATGAAAAGGAGGAGCAACATCAGATTGAGGTAAATATTCTAAAAGATAACTTAGAAGAAAAGGATAAGCTCTTACGATTTCAAGACAGTACTAAGATCTTGGATGATATTCTTAGTAGTCAAAGGTCTCCTGCTATGAAAACTGGCCTTGGTTTTTATGAATTTGTTGAAGATGAAGCTCACAAGGAAAGGCAAGGAACTCTAATGGGAAATCTAACATAATCAATAAGGAGATGAGAGGACAACCCCATCAACCAAGAGAGGTCATAGTTGCGCACGCATGCTCGGTTGAGGAAAAGTAATCTGCCCCAGATTTGCTGGTTGATGGTTTTCGACTTTGATTCGAAGTAAGTTTTAATACCAAGGCTTTCTTTCTATTGCTCACATTTTCTCTCCATTTCTCGATCACCAATATTTCTCTCTATTTCTCGATCACCCATTCTGGCCACACCATTCTAGTATCAGAGCCACACCCCATTCCTTGGACAATAATTACACTCTATAGACAGAGTCTAAAGTTAGTCAGGTAGCCTTTGAAAAGCATCTTGTTTTACAAGTGCTAAGTAAATAAAAGTTACTTCAGTCAATCTCTGGAATAGATTGTAAGAGTTCACCTATGGCCAATTTCTTAAGATCCTTCTCAGCCATTGATCGAAGATCTGTATCTAAAGTAGATAGTAGATCTCATGAGTCTAACCCCGTAGAACATGAGAAGGTCGAAGACTCAGAAAACTGGAACCCTCCGGCACTGAATTCCAAAGAAATTTATCCAGTCCCGATGCTCTTCAAATTATCAAAGAAGGCCTATTTTAAATAGGTTGAGCTCAAAATAAGAATCAAAGGTCCATCTGTACAGATTGTAGGATTATATTTGTTTTCTGAAGACGAAATTAGAAAGTTTAAAATATATGTTGCTGAAAAGAAATTCTACTATTTTCATTTTGGGGGGATTAGAATTGGACTAGCCCCATTGTTCCGTCATGGCCTTAATGCTCCCTGTATAGCTGAACTTTTCGATACCAAGCACAATATATATGAACATGCCCGAATAGGGACCATACTTGGAAACTTATCCTCAGGATGTCAACATGGCACTATCTACCCAGATTATGCTATTAGTTTGTCTGATATCCACCTTAAAGATTGTTGGAAAGCCCTGATAGGAGTACAAGGTCTCGAAATGGTAGACAATAGTGAATATTTATCTGTTATAATTTAGACCTCTTTTCAGTTAACAAACACTGTACATCCTAAGTTGAGACAACCACTGTTGAGAGATTGTGTTGCTGTAGGAATCAACAATGCACAGGTAGAAGGTGTTCATTATGATAAAGAAGCTTTGCCCAATGATTGGTACATCCAGTATAAATCCCTCGCAGCCACAAATAACTCAAGTAGCCTGTTAAAAAGAATGTATGTGTCAAATGGTTGTGTGAGAATCATTCCTAACAAACCCAAAATACCACGACCAATAGTCATGCCAGAAAAACATGTACCACCAACAATCTCAGAAAGTGAACAACTTGTTAGTGGAAGAAGATCTTTTTATCATCATATGCCCATACTAGAAGAAGCTAGCTCTTCCACCTGTACGTCGCTGTCTACAAACCAGTTGTATATACCAGAAGAGAAACCGTTCTTTCCTGTAAATAAAATGTTTAGAACATATGTCTATACCACACCACCTGTAGAAGAATTTCAGTATGCAAATCGAAGATTTGTAAAGGGAGGAAAATGGCCACCTAAAACAAAATTTAGTACTTCTTCATCTAATACCAGACAACCACATACCAGAGCTGATTGTGCCCCATTGCTAGAACAAAACTCTCAGAATCCGAATGCAATGGACCAAGTTTACCAGATAGGAAACTATCTAACTACTTGGTGTGCTCACACAGAAGATGTTCTAGATGATCTAGGTAAACAAGCTGATCTGATAAATGCTAATCTCAAACTGCTCTATGACGAGCAGCAGTCAGAGAAGCTAGAAAAGGAAGAAAGAAGAAGGAGGAGACAAAAGAAGAAGGCCAAGGAAATTCCTAAGTTTCACAGGGATATGAGTACGCCCAATTTTTGGGATCTAGAGGAAGAAGCAGAGTCCAAAGAAGCAGAAACTGCAATTAGTTCAGGCGAGGGTACTTCTACAGACACTGGAAAATTAACCAGTGAACGAGTGACATATAAACTGATAAACCGTTTGTGTCAAAGAAAGAAATCATGACCCTTGAGCAAGCTGCCTCTAAGTTCCCTTCTTTTATTTTTCCATCTATACATAATCAGAATAAGGCACATATTTTGAAAGAAGTTAGTAAATATCCTCTTGTTGAAGAAGACTTGTATGCTACTAATTCAAGTGGCTACATCTTAGATCTAGATAATTCTTCAAATCCCGGAGAATCGATCCGGATCTAGATAGGAGCCCTCTATCAGATGCAGGTCACAACAAGATTAGATAATTTATCTATCATGGTACTAGCAGAAAAACGAATGGCTGGAATAGTCTATGATTGGTGGATGGGACCATCCGAAGCTGAAAGAAGAGTTGTCATGTAAGCTGGACTGTCCACATTAGAATTGTTATTAAAAACACAGTTCATGCCAGAACCCTTTGATGAGAGAAAGCAATTGATAACAGATCTAAATAGAATGGAATTGAAAGATCTAAAATATCTTGATTAATTCAGTAAAGACTTTGTTAGTGTCAGTCTTCACAGCCTTCCTCCAGTGATCAAATATGCTCTTACAAAGTGATTTTGAAGTGTCAAGGTCAAATTTTGTCATTTCAAAGAGTTTTCAAGCAAAATTTGGTCACTAGGCATTAGGTCTAGGGTTTGCTTTCACTCTTTCTAAAGTTGTCCAAAGGCCCATCCATGTCATCATTCAACTGATTCTATCATCATTCATAGGTTGTCATTATCATTTCAGTGTCTAATGAGTCATTTTACATATTGTTCATGCTTCAGTTGTGCCTTGGCAAGTTCATTTCCCTCTCCTAGGGTTT
>APFE030612499.1:10504-26639 GCA_000404065.3 Pinus taeda | reverse complement strand
TGTACAAGATAATATAATCTGGTGAGAGATTCGCCAAAAAATTATATATACATATTATATTATTGATAAAATCGCCTCTCATTTTTCCTATGTATCATGGGGATTAGCCCATTTATTATACATATAAATTTAGGGTGGTTCTTAAAATTTTCCCTGGAATTCATCTATGAAGGAAATATCTCTTGGTGACCTCATTTAAATCTCAAGTAGAAAGGGAAAAATCCATACAGGACAAGGCTCGTCATATATTCGTTTGATAGGCATATACAAGATCCTCAAGATTCTCTTATGGAATCTTCATCGGAAAGTTTGCCAATCTAGAAAGGAAGCAATTGTTTCATCGATAAAACCAACTTGTGGAATTCATGGGATGATGGTATGATGATATAAGAGATGAATCAAATCAAGGGGTTGAAGCTCTTTTTCAATCAAGGAAGTTGTTGAAAGAAGTGTAGATGACCTAAAGGTAAATGAGGTATGTATGCTCGTTTTCAATATTATAAAGTCATGTTGTATGGTTGAAGGTAACTTGGATCACTACTTTATTTGAGAATAATGATCAAAGGAAAGTAATCTCCTCCTATGAAAGGTTTCTAGAAGGCTTGGGTCGCACTAAATGAAATCAACATAATATGTCCTCATATGAAGTATGAGGTAATTGACTACAATTGAGAAAATCTAAATGGAAGCTCCTAGGAATGAAATGTGTGAATAAAGAAAGAAAGAGATCGTGAGATATGCAACCATGGTAAATGAAATCAACATCCGAAAGAGAAAGAATATTTGACTAGGAAATTTCCCGAAAATATATGAAGACTCTGATGGAAGTCTAGAAAAGATGGAGACCCTTAATAATGAATATATTTTGGAGATAAGTCAACATGTATGCAAGATGTTGATGCACACTGGAAGATGTCATGATGAAAGAACATCACAAAGGCAATTTTTATTTAAGTGTTCATTTCTTATTGAAAAAACATCTGGATGAGTTTATGCAGGTCTGCCAAAGGAAGCAGCATGGCATGAAGCAATGCCAGATGAAGACTAATGGATCACTTTCTGACCCATGGATGAAAGTGATAATATGGTTTTTTCCCTATGAAATAAGTACCCAAAAGAAGAGTACTCCTTGAAAAATAAAATACATGACATCGAAGGAAGAAGCTCTTCAAGTAGTTGGTTGAGGAGCTGTTGTAGGTCCCCAATTAAGAGGGAGCCCAAAAGCAAGTTTATTACTTGAAAGAAACTTGGAAATTATTGAGCTTATATGTTCTCCCTAATTGAGAGGGAGAGATAGATACATTATTCTTTTCTTCACTTTGGAAGATAAAATATAGGATTGGGTAATCATTTGGCATCTGATATTCTTTGAGGATGTGATAAGGCATCTAAAATAAGAGGAGTCATGGAGGACTGATATTCTTTGAGGATGAGGGAGCCCAAGATAAAAATAGTCCTCATGGAACTCACCCTAAGAACCCGAGTGGGGTATGTTCCAAGAGAGACAATGATGATGAGGGTATCTATAAATCATTGGGTCTTGCCAACATTGAGCTCAGATCTTATGGAGAGATAGAGTTGTTAGTTAATTCCTTGCTATATAACAATTATAGCTCATATGATGCTAAACAAATGGGTTACTAATCCGACTCTTCTTATGAGAAATTATTTATATTGAGATTGACAAAGTACCATTATGAATACCTCCCTAGTTAAGAGGGAGTGTTGAAAAGTGTAACTAGGTTCAGTCTTCATAATCACATGTAATTATGATCTTTGTAAATGATGAAAAGAAGTAAATAAAACTATTATTGTAATTCCTTGCTTCATGATTTTCATGAGCAAGAGGTTTTATTTTAGATGGCTCCCATTGAAAGCCTTACGATTTGTCATTAAATTCAAAGAGTCAATGTCATGTATGAAGAACCCTAACTTGAGGATAGGTCAAATATATTCTAGTCTATAGGATTGCAAAATAGCCCTCCAAATACAAGCACAGTTTTCCTCTTCATGTCATCTTCAAGAAGGAATGACAAACTCATGTCGGCTCACAGCTAAGAGACACATCCCTTCGATAAGGTCATGTCGGGTTATATATATGGGCAGAGCTCTATATATAGGTGTAAAAGGGATCTGCATTTTCACAGTTCAGAATTCGAACATCTCTGAGATTTCCGATAGTAATCATAGAGTTCGGATGAGAAAGAAGGAGCTTGAAATAAGGTACAAAGGTAGATTTCAGGTGTTTTCAAGGGAATTCAGATCCCTCTAAAGTTTGTAACATTGTGGAAGCAAAAGAGGGATAAGAAACAAGTTTGGATTGCATCACAGTTATGTATTTCGGTGCCATGAAGAAAGCCTCAGATTCAATGTTATCTTAGAATATATGATTCGGTCATCACAATGATTATAGGTTTGGAACTATCTCAGTCATGATGATTACAGTGTTACAGTGATAAGGGTTCCATATACCTACAGAAAGAAGAATGACATGTTGAAGGATGACTATCACCGAAGAAAGTTATCGAGAATGTGACAGCAAGAAGGAGATCTCAATGTGGAGACATTGATAAGATCTCAATGATAACTATGTCTTGATGCAAATAAGGTTGAGGCAGAAGAGTAGCCAAGAAGAAGTGAAGGCATTCATGAACTAGTGTATTGGTCTTGGAGTGGCTAATAGTTCAAGGTTCTTGGTCTTGGTATTCATTAACTGGAATCTCTATAAGAATAATTTGTGTGGGTTTTCATCTCAAAGAATGAGAGGTTTTGACCTAGCTAGTAACCTACATTATGTGTCTCTTTTCTATTTATTATGTTCATGCATTGGTTATTGTTTGAAGAAGAACACTAATAATCTAAAAAGAATAATATCATAATCTAAAGAAATAGAAATCATTCACAACCAGTGATTAATTGAAGAGAAATCACCTAATGCAAATTCCCTAGATTTATGTACAAAAGCAACAGTATGAAATCAATGCAAAGGTTGTAAATTCCATCTTGGGAAGTTTGGTCGAGTCTAATTTCATGAAATTAATGTGGTTGAACACAGCAAAGAGAATGTGGGATAAGATTATCCAAATTTATGAAGGCGGCACCAAGGTAAAAAGTGTTAAACTTCAAACATTTAGAATACTGTATGAGACACTGAAAATACATGATGATGAAACCATTGTAGCATTTTTCCTTAGAGTAGATGAAATTGTTAATTCCATGAGAAATCTTGGTGATGGAATAAAATATGCTATTTTTGTTGAGAAGATTTTGAGATCACTAACTTCGAATTTTGATTCCAAAGTCTCGGTATTGAAGAAATGCAGGATTTGAAAAGTCTCACACTTGATTAACTCCATGGAATATTGACAGGATTTGAGATGAGGAAAGTTGGTCATTTAGACATGAGAGAAGCATTCGTCAAAGCCACCTATAAAGGGAAACAAAAGGAAGCACCCAAAGACACAAGCTACATATCAGATGAGCAAGAAATAAACTTCGTAAGAAGGTTGCAAGTGGGAATTGGAAAATTTAGAGATAAGCTTCTCTTTAAATGTTTTTCTTATGGAAGAGTAGGCCATTATGCATGCAAATGTGCTTATATAGAAAATCATAAATAAAATGGAAGGAATGTTTCTACAAAGAATTTCTTTGATAAGAAAAGATTTTATTTTAATGAAGATAGTCATAACACATTTGATGACCAAGAAAATTCGGATTCGTATTATCTTGTACTTATGGCTCTTGAAGATCAAGAAATACATGAATCATATAGTTGTGAGATAGATGATTTAATGAAAGCTCTAAAGGAGAATGATAAACTCAATAATGTTAACAAAGAGTTGGAATCAAAAGAAAATAGTATGATTGAGGAAATAAACAATGTTAAAGATGGAATTAGAAGCATATAATATAAGAAATAAAAGCATAATAAAACAACTTTAAGAAAGGGAAAAGCATTGTGAAACATTAAAATCTGAATTTACGAACCTAAAGGAATATTATGAAAAGATAAACAAATGCAAAAAGGCACTTGAGTCTATAGAGAAGATTATTAATGAACAACTCTCTCCTTTTATCAAGATGGGCATTGGATATGATCATACACAATGTGATGACAAAAACCAGTATAGTGTTGTTTAAGGGAAATCTGAATCAAGTCACATATATCCTAGATCAAGGACAATATCTATTCCTAGGCACAAAGGATGGTTTTATGGATATTTTTTCTCTTGCAACCCATTTGGGCATAAGGCCACTGATTGCAGGTCAAGTATACAGAATAGAACCAAGAGATGGGATATTTTAAAGCACATAATTAGAAATTGCAAGCAGATCTAGAGGAAGAAGGAATCTTAGTCAGAAACGTAGGGAAGATTGTCCCTTTTGTAGTCAATTGATTCTTGAATCTTACTTCTCACAATGACTGCAGAAGTGATGTGAGGTACATGACCTCATAAGAGAATAATATGATTATCAAGTCCTCAGGATCAGTGATGTATAATATCAAGGTGAGAAATACATGTTTTGTCTTGATGATGATTCCCATGAATTTTTTGATATTCAAGTTTCTTATATTACTAACAATGCATCTAGTGTAGTAACGGTGAACAAGTACATATAGTACAGGCTCAGGGTGAGATGAAGTTGTGAATTTTTAGTATTTTACTTTCTGTACGCAAATTCTATGAAGACAATTCCTGTATATACGTGAGTTCTCATATGGACAATCACATATGTTTTCATATTGTGAAGAAACAATAAGACAGACTCATGGAAAGGCTATGAAATGCTTCAGACAGTTATTATTTGGCTTTTGTGTTCTGATGTTGATGGTTACAGTTTTTGGATGCTACTTAGAAGTGGTATTGGCTAATGATGGTTTATGAATTGTTGCAATATGACATTGATGACATGGATTTACTAATTGATGAAGTTGCTTTGATGACCCTACTGATGGATGAGTTGGTATGATCAGATCTAACAGTGAAAAGTTGGCATAGGTTCAAGGGGAGCATTTGCTGTTAAAACTTGACAACTCAGGGATGAATTCCTCCTAGAAGAAATCATATCTTTCAGTTCCATTTGAACCACCTATAATAAAATTTCATTTCTAACAATTCCAATATAAGTTTCCAAAAATAGTAAGTCACATCTCAATTTGGAAGTGACTTTCCAAAAATAGAAATTCATGTCTAAATGATCAAGGATGATCTCGACATATGGAATCCACTTTAAAATCAAATCAATCACGATTATGCAAGTCAAGAATTAATATTTGTATCCTTACTAGTATTATTATTATTATGATACTATTATTTATAAAATATTCTAAAGTCATTCGCCTTTAATGGATCAATAAAAATGAATTCTTTTAAAAAATAAGTAAATTAAATTGATAATCTCTTACTTGGAAAAATTAACCTCTCTCTTGGAATAAAATAGTAACTCCACACTTAAGAGAATGTAACTCTCCCTCGCAATTCAATGTATGACCAAAGTGTAACTCCTCCTCATTAAATGCACTTATAACTCCCTCATTCAATTCAACTTGTAACTCTCACCAAATACTCTCTCTCTCTCCCTAATTAGAATTGTAACTCCTCAAGACAATTTCATCTCTCTCTCTATTATTGGGATGAGTTACACTACTCCTGAAGTAACTCCTCCCTCGTGGAATTCAATTCTCCTATTATTGGCTCAAGGAATGAATTCATTTTGTAACTCTCCTTTCTCATCTATTCAAGCAAGAGCAAGTGAGATTTGAGAGTAACATGTTCATTATGAAGGAGAGCTAGATTTGAGTGTGTAAGAGAAGTGTGAGAGAAAGGGAAGAGCTAGAGCAAGTGTGTAGGGCAATATCTAATCAAGAGAAGGAGGAGATTTTCTAGCGAAGAGCAAGAGCACTTCAGCTACAAGTTGTTCAAACATTGGTGACTTTACTCTCTCTCTCTCTCTATCTCTCTCTCTCTCTTTCTCTGTGTGCTCTGGTGAACAATTGAAGAAATCTAATAGAAGAAGAATCATTTAGGTTTTCCCCTTGTGGGTTTTTCCCTGGTCGTTGGACCTAATTATCAGTGTCTCATATTTGTGCTTGGTTGTCTTCATATGATCCTTAAGTTAATGTTATATCTACAATTGTTGTTCTGAAAAGTTGTGAAGAAGAAATTTGCATTCTAAGTAATTATAACAACATAGTACATTCAATTTTCTACAAAATACATTTAGTTTTCTGCAAAGTACATTCAACTTTTTGCAAAGTACATTCAATTTTCTACAAAGTACATTCAACTTTATGCAAAGTACATTCAGTTCCATTGAGTTTTCTACAAAGTTCATTCCATTTTCTAAAAGTACATACAGTTTTCTGCATAGAACTTTCAAGTTTCTACAAATAATTTTTAAATATCTCATAGAACTTTCATATTTTAACATGGTATCAAAGCCTTGGTGAAGACAAGTCCAAGGAGATCAGAGATTACCTTAGGATACCCCACTTGCTACCAAATTTTTTTGATTGAGATGTCTTCGTCCTACTTCAAGATAGAGGAGAAGTTGAATGATGCATCAAACTTTGTTCCATGGAAAGCAAGCATAGGTGTCACTCTTGAAGAACGCAAAGTTCTAGAGTATGTTGAAGACACAATAGTTGATCCACTAGAGAATGCAAGTGTTGTTGTCAAATCCAAATATAAAAAGGTTGAAATAAAAGCTAGAAAAATTATCGTTAATTCTCTTAGTGAGCATCTCATTACTTATGCTTCTAGTTTGAGTAAAGCTAAATAAATGTATGACAAATTAATTGGCATGTTTGCAATTATTAAATTGAACCAGATTATTGCCTTGAAGAATCAGTTGAAGGACATCAAGATGAATAGAGGAGATACGATTCAGGCATACTTCCTAAGAATGATTAAAATCGGAAATCAATTGTCAACAGTTGGTGAAGTTGTACCCGACAAATAAATAGTGTTGATTGCGCTTGGAGGCCTTTCTCCTATTTGGGATACTTTTATCACCACCATCACAACATCAACATTATTCCTACATTTGATGATCTCTTGGGAAAGTGTATCCAAGAGGGGGATATAATGATCTCCAAAGGGAGAATTGCACATCATGAAGAAGGTGAACCTACTGCATTTTCAAACTATGACAAGAGAAAGAAAAGTAATAAAAAGAAATTTGCTTTCAAATCAAGTAAAGGGAATCTAGACATGTCAAAAGTTAGATGCTTTAACTTTCAAAAACATGGTCATTTTTCTCATGACTATAAATAAAGAAGAAGAGCTCCTAGATTCAAAAAAAAAACTAATTATAGAAAAGACTCTTCTAAAAATTAAAGAAAATGGAATCCTAAGAAAATAAGAAATCCAAGATATAGAAATAATGCAGCAAAAACTTAATGAGAATATTTTCTTGTTTCTTCTCTTTCTAGTTCTTCTTTTGCAGATTCATTTGATAGTTGGTTAGCTGATAGTGGTGCTTCCAAACATTTTACTAGTTACAAAAAGGCACTCTCTAATCTAGTTGAGACGTAGGCTGAGCTTCCATGTGACTTTTCAAACTCCTATGACACCTATGGACTTCTAAATGACTTTTCACATTCTATGAGTGACCTTTGGACTTCCACGCACTTTACATTTTCCAATTTTTAAAATTACATAATTACATCCATAAATGATGTGGAAAAATATAATGACACGTGAGACTCTTGAGGTGACACCTAGACAAGCCATGACTTGGCATTGATGACCATGAACTTCATAGTGATGTGTCAATGTCTAGTTTTCCTCCTTGCTACCATATTTTTATTTTCATGATAGGTTTTGCAAGTACTTCATCTTCATCCTCCAATAGGTCGGGATGATGTGGAGAACTATTTGTATTCTTGAACTTCCTTCTTTTTTCATGGTCTGGTGTCACCATATTTTTATTTTCATGATAGGTTTTGCAAGTACTTCATATTCATCCTCCAATAGGTCGGGATGATGTGGAGAACTATTTGTATTCTTGACCTTCCTTCTTTTGTCATGGTTTGGTGTCCCTTCATCTTATTGCTTAATGATCTCCTTGTATCTTCAACTTCTCAAGTGTCTTCTTACATTTTGTCCTTGTCATCATCCTTGAGCATCATCCTATCATCACAAGATAACAACATCTACAAATGAAATTCACTCATGACAAGACGACATCAGTCTATAAATATCCTAGTCTATCTTGTTCTTCATGCATCACATTGATTGATCGGGGACAGAGTATAGGACTGAGGAAGAGCCTCAAGAATTGCTTAGTACGAAATTCCAGAGGGTAGTGATGAGGGTTTGGTGACTATGATTATGCAATGTGTAGTGTTTGAGGAACTAGAAGGCAAGACTATGCAGTTGAGGGATTCAGTGATGTATTAAGGCAAGATTTATCATTGTGTGTGCTCAACGTGCAATTCTAAAAGATTGAGCCATGTAATTGCATAGTTGCACAAGTCAAGGACTGAGATAGGCCTGATTGTTGACTAAAATTGTGGATGTGCAGTCGAATACTGACTCGAACAAGGGTTATACAGTTTTCAAGTGCAAGAGGTAAAGACGGGGTATTGGGATTGTGCAATGCATAGTCCTTCGAGGCAGTGACTACACAATGCACAGTTCCAGGAGACGAGGATGGCTAAATGGGGATTGAGACTATGCATTGTGTAGTTCCAAGAGAGAAGGATGGTTGATTAGGGACTGATACTATGCACAGTAAAGTTCAGGAAGGAAATATAATTATTGGTTTATCAGGCAAGTTGCAAAGAAACGAACACTTGAGCAATTTACTAAGTGTGGGATCAGTGAGTTGAAAGATGTAACCAGAAGATGTAACAAGGCTTGAGCATGATCACACACTTACAAATAATCAACCACATGCCAACATAACACTTAACTCCCAAAATCAACATGCATTCATTGAAACGACATCAAAATGACACTTACCTCCAAGTGCAACACTTAAGATACACATTGCGACACATGTGACGACTACAACAAGAAAGTGCACAATACTCTGGGGGTACATCTAATGCATATCTCTATGAAAATTAAAACCCATTAGTACAATAGAAACACCAAATTTTCCTCTTAAATATGTGTTATGACTCCCTTTCACTGAGAGTGACACTTCCCTTAAAAAATATGACATTTGGAATTTCTTCACAATGAGACTTGGAAACTTAGAACACAAGTATAGAATGTCTTTAATTACTAGAAACAATAGCTCACATGGTTAAACAGAGGCTCCACAGTTTGAATATAGGCCAAAATTCGAAGGGTGTTGTAGCAGCGAAAACACTGGGATATGTGATATCAAATGAAGACATGAAGGTAGATCCCAACAAAATTAAGGCAATCATGTAGTGGCCCAAGCCATATACACTTTCCAATTTAAGAGGCTTTTTGGGTTTAACAAGATACTACTAAAAGCTTATTTGAAATTACACTCATATCATTCCCCTAACAATCCTTTTTAAAAGGAACTCATTCCAATGGGATGCTAAAGCAGAACAATTTTTTTAAATATTAAAAGAGATGACGTCCACCAACCTTATATTAGCACCTCCATATTTTTCAAAACCTTATGTAATCAAGTATGATTCTTTAGGTTTCAAAATAGGGATAAGGTTGATGAAGGATTGCCTCTCTATAGAATTTGAAAGTAGGAAGCTCAATAAAATAGAATGTATAAAATCTACATATGACAAAGAAATGTGCTCTATCCAAATTGTGACAATATCTTTTAGGAAGCAAGTTTTCGATACAAATGGATCATACTAATCTTAAAAACATTCTCCAATAATAATAATAAATCTAAAAAACAACAAAAATGGGTCAAAAAAATGCCACTTTCAATATGGAAACACTACATAAAAAAGGAAAGGACAATATAGTTATGGATTCTCTTTATTGAAAAGACAAAGACTCGTCATCACTTGTAGTTTCAATTGTAATTTAAAATGTATCAATGAAATTTGTGTGAATATTCAAAGAATCCAAAATATGAACCATAATAAATAATCCTATTTAAAACTCTAAATTTAAAAGGCAAAAATAACATCCTTTGGTATAAAGGGAGAATTTATATAATTCAAATTTCAAGATTTAAATATAAGGCTCTCAAGGAGTCTCATGACTCACCAATAGAAGGACATGTGGGGTTCTTTAAAACCTACTATAATTCATTCCAGTGACTTTTTTGCAAAGGTATAATTAAAGATATTCAAAATTATGTAGCAGAGTGTGATCAATGACATAGAAATAAAAATGAATATATTTTGAATCTTAGATTGCTCCACCCCCTAAATATTCAAAACCAAAAGTGGGAAGAAATATTGATGGACTTTATTGAATAACTACCCATGTCAAATGAAAGGAAATGTTCCATGTGGTAGCTGGAAAAATAAAAAAGTATGCATGCTTCATGTGAGTAAAGAAATTAGACTGCAAAACAAATCGTTAAAGTATTTTGCAAAAACGTCTACAAATTGAATGGATTCCCAAAAAATTTGTTAGCAATAGAGACACCAAATTTAAAGGGAACTTCTAGAGTGAATTTTTCAGATAAGTCAAATTTACCTCAACATGAGTTTGGCTTATCATCCCAAAACAAATGGTTAATTAGAAATTGTAAATCATTTTTTGCAATCGTACCTTTGTTGTTATGTGACAAAAATAGAATATGTGGTTTCCATGGTTACACCTTATTGGATGGTGGTACAACTCTACTTATCACACTTCATCCAAAATGACTCTATTTCAAGCTCTTTACAGTTATGAGAACCCTAAATGGAAGGAATTTTCTATAAATGAAACCAAATTTCCAGCGGTAAAGAACCAATTAGAAGAAAACCAAAATTTCATCTTGGCACCCAAGGAAAATTTAAATATAGCAATAAATCGTATGAAATAGCACACCAACCAACTTATAACAAAAGGAGAATTGGAGATTAAATATTGGGAATTCGTGAAGCTCCAACCTTAAAAACAATTGTCCTTTAAATAATAAGGAAAGAACAAATTGGAACTAAAGTTCTATGAACCTTACTAGATTGATTAAAAGATAAGCCAAGTAGCATGCATCTTAAGCCTCTACGATAAAATATACATTCACAATGTTTTCCAAGTATCTTACTTCGAGGGAGTACTAGGTAAGAAGCAAATAACACAGAAAACGCTTCCCATGTTAGATGGTGAAAGAAATATTGTTTTAGAACCAGAATGCATCATTACCACTAGAGAAAATAAATTATGATCACAAGTAATTAAATAATATCTTATTAAGTAGAAGAAGTTACCAAGAGAAGAAGGCCCTTAGGAGACAAAATTTTCGTCAACAACACTGTTTATTACCTATGATTTGAGGACAAAGAACTTATTTTTTAGAAGAAGACAATGTTATGAATAAATAATAAGTAATTAAAGAGTCATGACTATTCATGAAAATGTTCCCTAGTCTATATTTAAGTAGGGCCCATGAAATGTAAAATCCATACATCAATTATTATTTATTCTATATTAAATACATATATAGATACTTACTGAATATTTAGATTTTGTGTATCAACAATAATAAAATTCATCTAGATATTTTTGTGTTTGTAAAAAACCAATACTAGATTGGGATGTAGGACCTTGGATTAATATTTGAGAATCAACTCTCCAAGGCCATAAAACCATAACTAAATATTACTAAACAATAACAAAATTCCATTATCGCATAGTTTGCTTACCAAGAAGCTCCTTTAATATAGGATTCATGCATGAGGTTCCATTAGGAACACGAGATGTGATATCCACTCTCAAATTATTTTTGGTGTTTGTCATACTACTACACATAGGGATCTCTTGGGACATGGTTCCTTTTGAACAAACCATTTTGTAGGTTCTAAGCTTAGATTCATTTCCCATGTGTGTAGTCCCGAATCATGACTATACCCCACATTTTTCAATTGCAAGGTTATGACAATGAGTGGTAAATACATGTAGTGCCTAAGATAGATGTTACATCACCATATCAGTGCTCCTGGGGTATGAATAGACATGGTACTTGAAAGGTCACATATGTCGATAAAGAAGTGCCTAAGATAGATGTTACATCAACATATCAATGCTCCTAGGGTATGAATGTCCATGTTGCTTGAAAGGTCACCTATGTAGATAAATAATGGTATATGGAGGTTAGTGTAACTATTTTTGTTACCTTCATTAGTTATACCTAGGCCCTCATCATCCCAATATTATCTCTACAAGACCCCTTACATCCATTGGATTTCTTACATTGTAAATTAAGCGTTATTAAGGTGTGCTCTTCAGTCTAAGTCTACTTGGTCATAGGGCCATTTATTTTCATTGGAAAGCACATTTATTAATCATGGTTGAACAAAATATTTATCAATATCAATGGATTTTACTTCCTCAAAAATAACAAGGTCCACCATTACAAATACATAGTATAAATCCTTCAATGGAGAACTTATACATAAAAGAGCCCCGTAGGATTTTTTTTGGTTTAGAGGGGGGAGAACAAGTTATTCTTGAAGTGGTAGATGAAATTCCACCAGTCAAAACCAATCCTCCTTTACGTAGTCAACTTGACATTATACTCCTTAGGATGGGTGGAAACTTTAATGATCCTTTTTCACTCTATTATTCATGTCAAGTGGTTGGTGAGAGTGGTGCTTCTACAATGGGAGAGACAGGATCCTCTTTACCAAGTGTCTTAGGGATTTCCACTATGTCGTCCTCATTACCATTGATAAGTGTGATAGGAACAACTCATTTTACATATTTTCCATCTATATTCTCTCTTTGGGGCATACCATCAATGATGTCAAAGTCTCCTTAGTCTCTTAGAGTCCTTACCCCCACCTAGATTTGTATTCAATGCAAGGAATAACCAAATATTTCAACCCAAATATGGGTGGTTTCCACCTAAATCTATTATACTTACATATGATGTAATATTTTCAAGCATGGGACAATAATATGGGTGGTCTACAAGGGGGTCTATACTCATTCCTAGCTATACTAGTGATAGTAATATTTTTGGAGGATTTAATAATCCTTAGTAAAATATATCATTTGGATATATTCCATTTCATGGAGGCTCTACTGTCTTTAAGAGTGTCCAATAATCTAGGGGCAATGTTCCTTCTAGTACCATCTCTCATGAAAGTGTTCCTATATATGAGGGTTCTTTCGTTTATGGGAGTCATCCCCCCAAAGACTGGATATGGTCCCATTAGTATTCATGCCTTTGGAATTATTCTTATCTCTATAGGCAACCACCTATGGAAAATAATCATTTTCCAATACAATTTCTCAAAGGCCCCTAAACCCTAGTAGTCATAACTCCTTTGCTAACCTTAATATCTAGAAATTATTTTGTGGGAGGATCCCAAGGTCCATTTAGGATACCATCTATTTCTCCAAATCTATTCGATCAAAGTTAATTTCCATTTATAGCATCACTCGACTTGTCAAATTTTAAAAAACTTATGAACAATACCAAATGTCATGATCCATGATAGCCATATATGCCTATCAAACTACCCTTTGACTTATCGAAGTTAATAGAAAGTTAGGAGAGAACACTTGACATATATCACCACTTATTGTTTGTGGTGTCCATGTAACTCATTGGTGGATGATGGTATTCATTTTCATATCTTCAAAAATACCCTAACCTATGGTTCTAATAAATGGTATATCAAACTCAATCAAGCATCCTATCATGACTATGCTACTTTGGTAAAGAAGTTTTTGAACCATTTCTAGTTACCCTCACAGTAAGAGATTGGAATTGATCTCCTGTCCAACTTTAGTTAGGACACCTCCACTAACATATCTAATCACATTCACGAGTGGAAGGATACATAAATTATTGATTAGGAGAAGTATTCTTTGATCTATTATTGAAAGATTGGTTAACTTGATTCTTGCAATCCAAATAGCCAAGGATGGTTTTATGGGCATAGCAATTGTCAAGCCCAACATCTTGAATTTATATAACCTCAATAAAGGACCATGTATGATATCATCCCTATGTTCCAAAACTATTGATTGGTCCTCCTCATATAAATCGAGGACAACATGTTGATATCATGGTTGATTTTGTATCCACTAAAGTTGTGAGCCATTTAGCTACATAATTGGGCCATATGATTGTTTCATTATGAGCCCTATCTATTGCGCCCACCACTCAAAATGTTACAAACCTTGAAAATACTCAAGGTGTATTTGATGCAGTACACATCATCAAAGAATCCTTAGCAACCTAGAGGAAAGAAAAAAAAAATATAGAAAAAATATTTGAAAAATGTGCAAGAGGATGCACAAATCCAAACCATGATGGGTTCGGGTGCCATTTATAAGAAGAGAAATGTTAGGTCCCTATAATACTAGTGATTACCCCATTACTATTGTATTTGTATCCCTTATTAATATTGTTGTACCCCTATTATTCCCATATTGTTATTATTGTGCCCCATAGAATCCCTCTATTGTTATTTTTGTGGCTTTATATTATTATTGTTAGGTCAGCTGGGTTATATTGTGACTCCTTAGACTCCTATATATAGAAAGGAGGTTTTTTCATTTGACTCATCCAAGAACTGTTCATTTGTGTAATGTAAAGGAGGTTACCCCCTCGAAGAGGCTGAATTCTAAGGCATTCAACTATTTTTTCTAACTTTTTGTGAGCTGGTTTCATAATATTTGGTATCAGAGCTTTGGATTATAGGGTTTTGCTGCTCCAAATAGGTCATTGTGGCATTTTCGCTATAACATTTTTTCTGCGATGTTTCAAAAGCTTAAAAAAAACCCATTTGAGAAGAAATTGCACTAAACCTTGGGTCTGAATTTCAGAGCTTTTTGCACTATATTTGCGGAGATATGATCTGAGGAAGTTGGTCTTTTTGCAGACTCCTAAATTACATTCCAAACAAGTGACCTAGGGAAAATCGTCATAACTTTCTCTCTGGGCATTGGATTGAAATTTTGTAAGAAGGTATAGAAAGAGGACAGATTGTAGTTTCTTGTATATATTTTTCAAAGCCAAAGGTCGAAACAGTGACTCGTGGCATGTCATACAAGTTCGCTCTACTGAACTAGTCTATAATCAAGTCGATGTGGGAGACTTGGCATCACTCTTCCGTGGTGAATCCAATTTGGATCAGACTGGCGGCATTGGAAAGAGGACACAGAGGGCTAAAACGGGGCCCAATTTCAGAATTGGATGATCCGAAATTACAGAGATACATCAGACTCAATATCAAGCTCCTACAAAGTGAAAAAATGTGTGTAATTTTTTTAAATTTTTGCATAAGCTTGGTTTGAAAAATTAGTTTGAAGGAATTCAAAGGGCACAGTAAAGCATTATTATCAGTAATTGATGCCCCATGGAAATAAAATGCAAACACCTAGTAAGCAACCTGAAAGCTCTAGCATGACTCATGAAGAAGAGAAAGAAATGCAACATGATATATCAAAATTACGAGACCAAGTACAACAAGTGTCACTTTCACAAAAAGTAACAGAATCTAAAATGGATGGTTTAAATAAAGGCATAGAAACTAAGATGAATTGTTTAAAGAAAGGTGTAGAAGCTAAGATGAATGATGTGGAAGCTAAGATGGACGATTTGAAGATAGTTTGAAGACAGGCATGGAAGATTTGAAGACAGATTTGACAAAGTTTCTACAAGAAATGCTTACTAATGGTGAAAGGGTAGTAAATGAAACTCATGACGAGAACAAAAGAAATGTTAATCATGATTTCATAGACTCTAATGTTGGATAGAAGACCCACCATATTCCAAAAATCGATATGACGAAGTTTGATGGCAAGGATCCTGCAACATGGATATTACAGATGGAGCAATTTTTCGATCTCAATAATGTGCAAAACACACAAAAGGTATGTATTGCTACTTTATATTTGGAACCAAATCAATTTGTATGGTATCAATGGCTTTGCTCTAGTAAACAAATTATGACTTGGGAAATTTTTATGGAAGAATTGACAACACATTATGAGGATACAAAAAGAAACACTTTTTTTAGCCAATTGATAAGTCTCAAACAAAATGGTTCAATAATGGAGCACAT
>APFE030612493.1:0-28337 GCA_000404065.3 Pinus taeda | reverse complement strand
CTTTTGAATTAATACAATCAAGCTCATTTTTCTCAACAAGTATCTTATGCTATTTGTTCCATGGACTCCTTGACTTTCATGTTAAATATGTTTTATAATATTGGATATTCAGGTGATATTTAATCGTTTGCCTTGTTTGTGCTTGTAGGTTTGCGACAAAGGAACTTACTTGGATCAAAGGAGCGAAGGCATCTCCAAACTTGCATTGGACATGAGGTAGGCCCTTAAACACATTTGTTTTCCATTATTTATAAAGCGCATTTAGAGAAAGATAGTGTCTGGTTGGTTTGTTTGTCATTAGGTCTTCATTAGATTCTAGGAAGGTCTATCTTGTCCGCAAGATCGACTCATTCAGCGTGACAAAGGCCTTAGCCTGTACTTTACCATGCCAGAGGAATGGAAAAAACTAGCAAATTCTAGATTTGGATTGCCCAGTAGGGAAACCAGTCCATAACAAAAAAGAGTTCATAAAATTAGCTTGCTTCCCACACAAGGGAAACCAACAAAGCATCTAGTTTGTTATCATCGTATCTAATGAGACAAAAAACCAACTAAAGAGTTGAAAACTCATAGTTTTTTCACCGAAACGCCATTGAAATAAAAACTAAAAATCATAGTCCCAAAAAACCTTAGACATGTAGCATGCTGAGTGGTAGAGTGTGTGCTGGACACATGGTGCGCTGAGTGGTAGCAAGGTGGCAGACTATGAGGTGGACATGCGGCAACAAGGTGGCAAACTAGGAACAGGGCGAAGACAAAGGGTGTTCCTCCACGATGAAGCACCTGTACTCTTCCATGTCGCCACCTGCCAACAACGAGGTCTCCGTGTTGCGAGCCTACAATGCTAGGTGTTCTTCCTTGACAAGACAACAGTAAGGGTCCCTTACTTCGTCTGCATGCAGAGCCTTGTTCACCTCCTTCCCTGCACATCTCGCCTTCTGCTCCTTGTTCCGCTCCCTTGCTCCTTGGATGCTCGTTTGAGCCGTTTTTGGTATGGCTTTGGTGTGGCTGCATCCTTCTATGGTATGCCCACCACTAGCAATGTCCGATACCCCAATTGCCCTGGTGCTGCCACCACCCGTTGTTCCCTACTCCTCAAATACATTGGTGCAACCACCAGACTCTGTGGCCTGTTCCTCGGTGATCTGCTCTCCCTCATGAAAGAGAATGGATATTGTGGCCATGATGATGGGATTGTTTAGGGTTGAGCGGAAGGTGAATTGGGCATTCTGGGATTGCAGGGAGGAAGGGGTGGAGTGCCTCTGGGAGACGAGGCAGAAACGGAAGGAAAGCTGCTAGGAGGCAAGGAAGGGGCCACCGAGTGGAGGCATCCTCTTCCACTGCGTGTAATTGGATAACGCTCGGGGATTTGCTCTGCCAGAGAGGAAGTGGTATTCGAAGTAGGAGAGTGCTGGGGGCGACTCAGGCTCCCTCGGCTCCCGCCCCTGCGGTTGCGCATACGGTGTCGCATTCTTGCCATACTATCTGTAGGAGATTGCAAATTCCTTTTGGAATTGGGCACAATGTGGTGCAATGATACAGTTGAGCTTGCAGATTACTCAGTGGAGGGATGAGCAGCTAGGGCTGAAGGGAAGATAATGACACTCCAAGCTATGGGTGAAGTGGATGCCTGAGCTGAAACCAATGCAGCAAAGGAGGTGGTAGCGTCTCCCAGTGGTTGTGTGGGAGCTGGGTACAACTGCGACTTGAGGGTAGAAGTAGAGGTGAAATTCTCCCGAGGATTCATGTTTGCATAGAGCCGAGGTTGGTGACGGTTAACAGGTTGGAGACAACGCTCGCATGAAGTGCATTTATGGCTATTGTAAATGCCATTTTTGGACCACTATGCCAACCTATGGGAGGCCATGTGGTCTTGCCACACGCCATCCCAGTTGATTGCCACCTTACTGTCCTTGATTATCACCCGCATCTGGGAGATGGGCATCCTTGTGCACCAGGTCAGTGCAAGCTTGCAATTGAGATTGGTCATGTAGAATGTTGATTGTGCCTAAATGTAGGACTTGATCATATTCAACTCCTATATTTGCCAAGAGATTGGCTACCTAATTGTTGTCCCTTTTGACGTGAATAAATGTGGTTTCTCTTCTGTTTTTCATCCATTGCTCTATTAGTTCAAGCCTGGCCACTAGTCTCCAGCTTTTAGCAACTCTCAAAGCAGTGCTTCCTAGTTGTATTTAAGTGACCATATTTATTAAAATTTGAGAGCCCCCCTCTATTATGATGGGATGAAAATTATGTTGGTGTGCTAAGTTTATACCTTGCCACAGTCCTTCCATTTCCATTGAATTATTCGTGTCCCATCCAATGGAGTTGAAGTATATTAGCAAAGGTTGACCTTCATGATCTCTGAAGATGCCTCCATGTCTTGCTTTAGCTGGGTTGCCCTTGGAGGCCCCATCAAAATTTAGCTTTATCACATTTTTTTGGGTGGAGGGGGGGGATTCTAATGTGAGGGCTGCTTGGTGATAGTGCTTACTCTATTGGGATCAAGCTGTGCCTGTTGGAGCTTGAAGTTCTAGTTTGCCCATATGCTCTGTTCCTGTGCATGGGTGGGAAAATCCTTAGTACTCCACTGTTGGAGAGCTAGAGTTTCCTGAATATTCTGACATAAATTGGTCCAGATGATATCTAAAGTAGTTCTTTGGTTTTTGAAAATTCTTTTGTTTCTTTCCTTCCAAATTGTCCAGAAAATGAAGCCCGGAAGAATTGTCCATAGCTTATTGAGAATTTTGCTATTATAAGGCTCTGGAGTCTAGTTGCGAATGGTGCCTTTTATATCCCCTAAGATTCTGCAGGGTCGTTGACATCGGAAAGTAAGTTTTTCCCATAATTGGTTAGCCATGTGGCAGGAATCCATGAGGTGCTGAATAGTTTCTTCATGATTTTGACAATTATGACAGTAGGAGGTTCCCTTGAACCCTCTCTTGATTAAGTTGTCCCAAGTGAGAATTCTTTGATGATATATTAGCCATGTGAAAGTAGAGATTTTTGGCCCTATCCCTGTAGTCCATATGTGATTCCAAGCAAGATCAACTGGTTCCTGTGTTTGGAGCTTCAGCTGGTAGGCTTCTTTTGTTGCGTATATTCCTCTAGTTGTGTATCCCCATCTTAGAACATCTTTTCCAGCATTACATCTGATTCTTCTACTGGTGAGTTCTTGTAGCTCCGAGTTATGGGCTTCAGTTTCTTGTTGTGTTATCTGTGCCGTAGGTTTCCATTGCCCGAATCCCTGATTAGTATTTTGAGTCCAAAATTGTGCTACATGGTTAGTCTGGTTGATGTTGTTTCCATTGTGATCTGTGCAGGGTAGAATTTCTGCAATTTTTGGTCTCTGTTGCCAAGAATCCATTCAGAAATGCATAGATCTCCCTTCACGTATCTCCCAAAAGCTATGCTTTTGGATGATCTCTCTGTGCTATTTTGCCGCATTCCAGATTAGAGATCCTATAGCCGTGGTAGTGATTCTTATCAGCTCTTGCTGCGGACGATTTTTTGCATATTTTGCAGTCTAGAGTTGTGCCCATGGATTCTTTGGGCTTGAAACCCATTGCCACCATATTCATGCTCCCATTAATGTGTTTCTATGTTGCAGGTCACGCAATCCTAGATCTCCCTGCTTTTTTGGTGTGCAAAACATGTCCCATTTTACTAACACCCATTTTCTGTTTTGCCCTGTCGATCCCCATAAGAAGTTGCGTTGCAGAGTTTTGATTTTTTTTAGCACCCATTTCGGAGCAACAAGAATCGAGAAGAGATAGAGAGGCATGGATTGTAAGACTGCTTTTATTAGGACGAGCCTGCTTGCCATGTTGAGAGTTCTATAGGTCCATGAAGATAGGCGGCTTTCAATTTTCTCAGTGAGTTGTTGTCAAGATGTATGCTTTAAGGCTGAGTCTATCAGTAGAGCACCCAAATAATGAGATGGGAGTTTGGCTTGGTAGAATCCAATGACTCTGGCAATGATTATTTGAGTGGCTACAAGTGTGTGGAAAAAGAATATTTGAGATTTCGCAGTATTTATAGTGGTTCCAGAGGCTTTTGAAAAAGTTTCTAGAAGAGCATTATAGGGGCGAGCTTCACTGATAGAAGGATGTCCAAAAAGCATATTGGCATCAACAAATTGTTGATGCATAATCACAAAGGTTCCATGGACAAAGATGCCTCTAAGGTCATGAGATTGAACAACCTGCTTTATAAGACGACCTAGACCTTCTGCCATAATAATAATGAGGAATGGGGATAATGGGTCACCTTGACGGATTCCTTTGGAAGGGAAGTAGGGTTTGGAGGGGATTCCATTAACTAGAATGGAGCAGAAGGGGGAGGTTATGAGATTCATAAGCCATCTAACCTAGGTTGGACTAAATCCGAAGGTAGTCAGCATATGTTTGATATAGGACCAGCTAAGTTTGTCAAAGGCTTTAGAGAAATCGATTTTCAGAAGCATACCTGCTTGTTTGTTTCTCCTTAAGGAATGGATGATTTCATGAGTCAAAATGATGCCGTCCAAGATTTTACATCCTTCAACATATCCAGATTGTTCCAGTGAAATGAGAAGAGGAAGGAGCGGCTTGAGGTGATTGGCAATGACTTTCGAGATGATTTTTTATATGATGTTGCATAATGCAATCGGCCTGAACTTCTCCGGAGATCTTGGTTGAACTTCTTTGGGGACGAGAGCAATGAATGTCGCATTGAGAGATGGAAGTAGCCAATGCATAGCTTGAGATTCTTCTACCACATTCCAGACTTCTACTTTGATTAAATCCCAGAAGTGATGGTAAAAGTTAGAGGTGAAACCATCAGGTCCTGGAGCTTTCCCAACTTTCAATTGATTTGAAGCCTCTTCCACTTCCGTCAGAGTGACCGGTCTTAGAAAAAGCTGATTATGATCCTCTGTTATAATTCTGGGAATATGCTGAAGTATTTCGTTTATTGCAGGTTGTCTATTTGTAGGCGACCCTTGATGTACTATTTTGAAGTGGTTAGTGAGATCTTTCTCGATATCTTCCTGTTTCTCCATTCTGTCTCCCCGTGGATTTTGAATATGTGAGATGGTATTATTCATTCTTCTTTGGATAATTGTGTGATGAAAGAATTTGGTATTTCTTTCACCTTCTTTTAGCCTTCTGATTCTTGACTTTTGTTTCTACAGCAGTTCCTCTTGTTTCCTTCTTTCTTCCAATTGTGTGAGTAGAACTTGTTCTTGTCTTTCTAGTTCCTCTGTTCTGCCTCCCATAATGATCTTCTACTATAGCTCTCTCATACTTTGCTCTGGGACTTTTTGCTCTTGAAATATATTGCCAAATGTAGTGTAATTCTAGGTCTTGATTTGCATTTTGATATGCTTTAGTATTTGCTGGAATTTATACATAGTTGAGCCGCCATTGGGAATGAATCTCTCCCACGCTGATTTGACCATATTTTTGAACTCAGGGTGAATGAGCCAAAAAGCTTCAAATTTAAATGGTTTCCTGTTTGAATTTCTAGGATTTGTCCATTGCAAGGAAATAGGCCAGTGATCCGAGCCGACAATGGGGAGTATGTAGGCGCATATATCAACACCTCAATGTACAAAGTTGTCTGCATTAGATATCTATCCAACCTGGATGAGATTTGTTGAGAGCCCGTACATTTATTGTTCCATGTGTAAGTACCATTATCAAATGGTAAGTCAATTAGCCAGTTGTTTTGAATGTATTCCTTGAAGCTATTGCTGCAATTGTCCAACTTCCTTCTGCCTCCTAGTTTTTCCTCTAGCCAAGTAATCATGTTGAAGTCACCGCCTGTGATCTAGAGTTGATGAGTTCTTGTAGAATTGAGAATTTCCAACATATTTAGCAACGTATTCTTTTGCATTGTATCTTGGGGGAAGTATACATTAGTCAAGTGGCCATGTATGTTGGTGCCAATGAGGTGGAAAGTTGCTTGGATAAAATGGTGTGAAGCATGGAAATCTGTAAGGGAGACGTGCTACATATTCCAGGATATAGCAAGCCCTCCCAAAGCACCTGTTGTGTCTACTGTAACAGTTGGACATCCCACCCAGGCTTTGGATAAGATGGAAGCTAAAGTACTAGTATTACATTTTGTTTCCTGCATAAATACAATATGTGGTTGTTCTTGCTGAATCATGTTCTTTATCATCCTGTATTTCCTAGGACCATTAAGTCCTCTGACATTCCATGAGATGAGTTTCATGGTTGACCTGTTGGTAAGGAACGATAGTGTTTAGTCAGTTTGGAGCACCTTCCGGACTCCACTAGCATTTCCCCAATGAGGATGGTGCACTGTAGATCTGTCTTTCTCCTTCTCTTCTTCCCATATTTGGTGATATGTTTCCCATCCCATTTACCTCCTTGTTGTATGCCCAGTGTGCTGTGCTGATGCACTCTCGATAGTACTACTTCCAGATTTTCAAGTTGTCTATTTGGTATTGTGGGGAACTCTTTCCTCTTGCATGCTTGTTCTAGATTGAAAATGTCTATATCCCCTAGATCAAAACTTTCAGGTTCTTCTTCCATTAAACTTTGTTGACTGTTGTCCTCCATGTGGGGTATTGACTTAAGAAGGTTTGTTAACAGATTATCAATGTCCATTACTTTAGTGGACCAAAGGGATTTGTGGTGATCATGGTTGGGGATGGGTTGCGAGGTTGTTGTTTGTAGATCAGAGGTGTTGGCTATCGATGGTTGACTTGCTTCATTATGGATAGGTGCAGTGAAAGGTTTGGTGGATGGTGCAGAGGTTGTCTTGGCTATTGTGGAGGGAGCTGATTCAGGCATATCTAGGTTTGATAGAATGTCAAAGCTATTTCTTGAGGATGGCACATTGGAGGATGGTGTAACATTTTTTGGTGATGTGCGAGGTTTTTTAGTATGCTTCTTTCTACTGGCAACTTTGGTAAACCCATTCGAATCAGACTTTCCCCCATTGTCTGCAGATTTAGGAGGAGCATTTAAAGGACAGTCACGGAATAGATGTCCATGGGCATGGCATATCCTGCATCTAAAAGGTACATTTTCATAGTCTATGGGTTGAATCCATTCAAAGTCATCGTGAAGGAGATTTACCGAGTCCGTGAGCGCCTTGCCCAGTTTCATGTAGACGCAGATACGAGCATAGGAGGTGTACCGACGAAGCTTTGTTTCCTCTGCTGTCTTTATGAATTCTCCTATCCCATTACCAATGGCTTTAAGTGATTCTTCATCCCAGTATTCCAGCGGTAAGGAGTACATGCAGATCTAAACTGGCACCCAGCTGAAGTCTTCCTTGTCTGGATTGAATCATTCTATCCAGTCTCGTAGATAGAGACCTGCTGCGTTAAAGAAGTAGGGTCCTCCATCTAGGACACGATTTCTCTCTTCAACGCAGTTAAATATGGCTGTGAAGAAGCCTTTAGGGCTTAGCTGTAGGGTAACATGTACTTTGGACTTCCACTTTGAGGTTATCCATCCTTGCAAAGATTTTTTGGTGGGCCAATAACCTACAAATTTACCTATCAGTGCATGGTCTTTCATGTATTGTATTTGTGCATTGATTCTGTGATTGGGTAACTCAATCTTGGGTCGTTCTGTTGCAATGGTTTTGCAAGTGGAAGACGATGCCTTCTTTAGTTACTTAGATGCTGTAGGGTTATTTCCTATTTATTTTTCTAGATCCACTTGGTCGTTCTTCTCCTGCTGCTACGCAGGCCGTACCGCTGGCTGCTTTGCATTCTCATTTGAAGTCTTCTCATTTACGCCTGCAAGTGGCTGGTTTCCATTGTTCCCGTCTGTGGGGGGAGGCACTGATGCATCCCCCATCGGAATTTTCATCGGTATTGGCTACCAGATGCACCAAACCTGCACTGGCAGCAGTACTGCTTGGTCCTGAGTGACTGCTTGCTCTGTCTCTGAGCTGTGTAAGGGTTTGTCAGAAACCCTAGTCCACCATTTTCCTTTTCCTTTCTTCCATCAATCCGTTGGCCATCGATAAATATTGATGGATAAATTATTAACACTAATTCATGTTTCACACACAAATCTTGAACTGGCATTGCCCCTAACAATAGATCACTAGACATCCTATTGAAATTTGCATAATGTCTTATGCTAAATGATTCAAATTGGCTGACAATATTTTTTGCTTCTCCATGCAATAGTTTTAACCTCTCTTTTTTAATTTGGTACATGCCTTTCATCTAATTGCACACAAGTTCGGAATTGGTGAAGACTACAATTCCATTGGATCGATACTCCCTAGTTGTTCCTAAGCCTTCTATCAATGCAATATAATATGCTTCATTGTTTGTTGTTCTTTCATGTAAATTCCTTTTCCTTTGGAGGACTTTGTTTTTCACAATATTGCATAACACATAAGTAAACATTATTTTCCCTGGATTGGGATAACAAGAAACTTCTATGCATATTGTCCATTTTTCAACCCGTTTAATGGGTAATCTGATCCCTGAAAAAAACAAAATGCAATAAAATGAATTTAATATATTTATGCAGGTATTGTTAGGTTGTAGAAAATATCACTATTTAGACAAATATGTCAGAAGGCTAGGTAGAAATAAAGGTTTTTTATACTTGGTTGGATGGTTGGAGAATTACAAGAAGAAAACAACTAGAGATCTCTAATTCAACTCAACTACAAATCTCTAACTCATTCAACTTAGCTTCAACTCAACTGAAGGTTGAAAGTATTTACTAATTTATATTTATGTTCATTCCACAGATGCATATATTTATAATTAGATGAAAAAGCATTGACAACACTCTAATTAGCTTCAATCTCATGGATTCAACAAAATAAAAATGAAAAAGATGTATCTAAAAAAGAAACTACTACTTGAAAAGAAATAGTACAAGAACCTTCAATTAGGTGTATTCTACCTCATCTTAGGAAGCTAATAAGACCCATGTTACAAGAAAATAGGGAAGCTTGAAGTGAATTACACATAATGAAGAAGGAAACATAAATGAACATATAAAAACATAAGCAAGGAAAGTATGTTACGAAGAAGCATCAAGGTTGTTCTACGAGATAAATCAAATTAAAACAAGTCAACCTAATAATATTAAAATTAAAACATCAAAAATAGATGACAAAGAAATGCCATCACTCTAATTAGAAAACCCATAACATTAAAATTAAAAATTAAAAAATAGATGAAAAATCAATGCCAATACTCTAATTAGCTTCAATCTCATGCACCCAAAAAAATAGAAATGAAAAAGATGAATCTCAGGAAGAAAATACTGCTTGAAAATATCAATTACAAGAACCTTCAATTAAGTGTATTCTGCCTCGTTTTAGGAAGCTAATAAGACCCATGTTCCAAGAAAATAGGGAAGCAAAGTGAAATACACATAATGAAAAAGGAAACATAAATGAACATATGAAAACATAAGCAAGAAAAATATGTTACCAAGAAGAATAAAGGTTGTTCAATGGCCATTATATCATCACCTTTTTCATTGGCATCCTCTTCATTGATCAAATTTTTCAATTTTTCGACTAAAATGTTATGTGTTGAGCAAATGGGAATATGATACTAGCATTAATGGTAGGTGAATCATTCATAGTTCTCTGGCACTGCATCATATGCCCATATTCTCAGGATATAACGTTTTGGTTGAGTAGGGGCTCCTGATAATCATAGGGATTTTCTCCTCAGAGCGTTTTGGTGCATTTGGACCATAGTTCTATGAGATAAATCAAGGTAGAACAAGTCAACCCAATAACATTAAAATTAAAACACCAAAAATATATGACAAAGCAATGCCAACACTCTAACTAGCATCCTAATAACATTAGCATTAAAACACCAAAAATAGATGACAAAGCAATGCCGACACTCTAATTATCTTCAATCTCATGCACCCAACAAAATAGAAATGAAAAAGATGCATCTAAAAAAGAAACTACTACTTGAAAAGAGAAAGTACAAGAACCTTCAATTAAGTGTATTCTGTGTCATCTTAGGAAGCTAATAAGACCCATGTTCCAAGCAAGTAGGAAAGCTTGAAGTGAATTACACATAATGAAAAAAACACATAAATGAAGTAGTCATGCTGTAAAAGGGAAGCAAAAGTGACATGGAACACATTGATAATATGGAGGATTGAAATTGATAATGTGACAACAATGATTTGGGGGAATCTGAGCTAGAGGCAACATTTAGGGAAAATTAATTGATAATATTATTGTCCTTTGAAATTATTATTATCGAGTAACCTAGTTAAATGGGTCATTTACAATATGTTTTAAATACTTACACAGTCTAATTTTATTTAAAAATAAAAACGGAGAACTAGAAAGCTCAAAATGAAAAATGATATATTAAATGAAATATAAAATTCAATTGTTGTTTCTTAACCAACACCATGATAGATTGTATCGAATAAATTTGATAGTTATAAATCATTGTTTCATTGGTATACATTGTATTTCTTTCTAGTTCTCAAACTGAATTGCATATATCTCAATAGAGTTTTGTATATATTGGTTACACGTTATATATTACAGGGTAATGTTTTTAGCTAAGAGACGTTACTGTACTACAACTACTATACTGTAGTTGGTAATCAAGAATTAGTGCTAAAAGACGTCTATGAAGGGGAAAGGCCCAATATCAAAGAATGGGACTACATCATAACAAAGTGTCAAACATATCAGCTGATGGAATAAACAAATGTATGAAATTATGGACAAATATACAATTGTTGTGATTGCACATTCAAAACCACAAATTGCATTGTTTTTTTTACATGACATAACATGTTTTGTTTTTTTGTTTTGTTTTGTTTGTTTGTTTGTTTTTGTTTTGTTTTTGTTTGTTTGTTTGTTTTTGTTTTTTCCCGATTTTGAGAATCAGTGGGTAGCATAATCGTAAAACACTATGCAAACCACATGTTACAACCATATCTTGGTCTATTAGATCCTAATGCACCAATACATAGAGCAACCATACAATCTTAGGCTTTGTGTTGTCACTATCAATACAAGGATCTGCGAATGGGAAAAATTGTTCTCTTTTTGTAAAAATTAGTTTCGGGCATATAGACAGAAAGCTTACTTGGGGCATACATAAGTGAAACATATTAGTTATTAGTTAATTTTGAATGGATAGAACTTCTCAATGAGATGTCCTTAGAACAACATGGGGACATTCATTAGAATCATATGACATTTTTTTTTTGGTTGATAAGTGGGTGAATCCTAAAAATCACGCTTACCCTATGGCTGAGATGCCACAACTCAGGGGCATGTAAGCCATCAAAGTCACCCAGGGATCGCAACCGGCCTGAGCCGCACTAGCGAAAACCATGCTGGATTTTTTGGTATCGGCGAGACTAGAACCGATGACCTTTGCTTATGAAGCGCCTTAATAGCGCGCTCCTTCATCGACTGTTCTAAATCTTTTTGATTAGAATCATATGACATTCATTTATTTATTTATTTATTGTGTATATATTTTATAATGCAGGCCATGAGGAGAAGAAAAAAATTATCATTTTACACCACCTAACAATTAATACCAAATAATTCTTCTTAAGATATTTAAAAATTTGTGATAGCCATGTATATAATTCCAATTCTAACATCTACTACTTCTGCATGTACTAATATATTTCTACCTTGGCACCATAAGAAAGATTTCGATAATGTAAACTGCTATTGACCTTGTGCCTTGAACTATATTATCTACCATATGCATTAATACTAAGATACCTTTAACTTTTTTGATAGTAAAACAAAGAATTTGGATACGATGAATTGACTTTTAAATGTTGTATAGATAAAAAAAAGTTGTCCATATACTATGAATGATTGGAATGTTGTTAACAGAACAATCAACCCTTTTGGATTGTTCATTTTTCTGTATGTGGATAAGCTAAGTTACCACTTAGGAAGCGGCAGAATAATCAATGATTATTTGTCATTTGAAATATAAAATATAATTATAAGACAATCAATATAAAGTAATGAGACAAATAGCAAGCAATTAAAATCAACTTTATTAGAATAAAAGATACTAAAACCAACAAAAAAAAGGAACATACACATAATTTCAGCAAATATAAAGTGAAAACGGGAAAACAAAAGTATGTGCATTGGTACCTAATATGGTTTACAATGTACACTAATATGAAAGCAACAAATAAAGTAAGAGAAATTATGGACAAATATACAATTGTTGTGATTGCGCATTCAAAACCACAAATTGCATTGTTTTTTTTACATGACATAACATGAATTGTTTCCGAGTTTGAGAATAAGTGGGTAACAGCATCATACAACGCTGTGAAAACCACATGCTATAACCGTCTATTGGTATTTTAGATCCTAATGCACGAACACATATAGCAACCATACATTCCTAGGCTTGGTGTTATGACTATCAATACAAGTATTTGTGTGAATGGGAAAATTTGTTCTCTTTCTATACAGCCTAGTTTCGGGCATACAAATAGAAAGCTTAGTTGGGGCATACAAAAGTGAAACATATTAGTTATTAGTTAATTTTGAATGGATAAAACTTCTCAATGATATGTTCTTAGAACAACATGGGGACATTCACTATAATCATATGGCATTCATTTTTCTTTTTAATGTGTATATATTTTATAACCCCTACCATGAGGAGAAGATAAAAAATTATCATTTTACACCACATACCAATTAATAACAAATAATTCCTATCATTCAGTTTCTAATGTTAAAGTGTGGGTAGGATTAATTTTTTTTTGACCCATATTTTTCCTCACAACCAAATACTATATACTATGAACAACGCCGAAAGAATCAATGCACACAAACACACAATGAACAACGCCCCCAAAAGGATGAAGTGATACTATTACATAGAAGAATGTCAAGGTCGATGTTTTATTTTGCACATTTTTACTGGTTTTCATGATAGGAATTCTGGGTCTCTGAAAGCCTAACCTTTGAAAGCTTCCTTCATTCGAAGGCCTCTGAAAGCTTCCTTCGAAGCCAATTCCATTATTTTATGTATCTCTATTTCCATTTTAATTTTTTCCAACCAATTTTCCCTCCGTAGTTTTTTGCAGCATCACCTTAATAATTACTGTAGATATTGATTTAATTCAATATAGGATTGGATTAGAAAACAATAAAAGGTGTTTGAAGAAGCTTTAATTGTCTAGATGGCATTGGTGAAAGTATTTCCCTTATAGAGAAATGACTAGTATAGAAAGACATGAAAAGGGAATAAAGTCAAAATCGGAGAGGAAATTCATGTTTGGGATGCCTAGAAAACTACAAACGGTCTAACTTTCCAATCAACACTCTTAACATCAATGAGATATATATTTTGGAAAATGTAATTGATCCAACTCTCCCTGTTATTCCCACTTGGCTACCTTAATAATCATTCTAAATATATATTTCAAAGAATATTGTATATATCTGGATATCGATTAACTTTATTTATAGCACATCATTGCCGTATCAGGTATTAAACACATAGCTGGATACATGTTTGAGACTGTTCCTTCAAGAGATGTGATATTTATGAACTGTAAATGAGTTTAGACTTACTAGGTCCTGTTGTGCTGTACAACAACCCCCCATTTCATAAATTTTTTCTTTTTAACTATAATATGAAATGGGTCCCTTTTAAGCATAGATGTGCGAATAAATTAGTATCAACTCATCATTAGAAAATCCTTAATCAAAAGGTCCAACGGAAATGTTATATTATAAACCTTTTGAACAAATATGAAATCGGTCTTATGAATAAATATAAAATTCTTTATTGTTGCGATAAAGCGATCGCAAGATCGCATATCGCAACAACAAGGAAAACGTAATGCAAAGACCCATTGATTTACCCCGATCCGAAAAGTGAATAACTATTAGTTATCGGGAAAGGCGAGCAACAAATATAACGAAAGGCCCTCCCCTATTTCTCCGGTGTGATATCGCTATCGACAATCAAGGGATACAATGCAACACAAGTTTAAGACACCTTTAAATCTCTCGATGCGATAAGGTGTATCGCCATTGGGGATTGACGATTTTGCAATAATATAAGTATTACGACCCGAGCTCATCCCTGATTGCAATCCGATAAATCAAGGCACGAGTTTCAAAATAGATTTAAAAGGCCTCCATGTATTATTTTGGATTATTATTAAAAGCCTCCCGTTCCCGATAGCGATTTGCTTGTGATTATCCGCAAAAAAACTCAAGCCATGCTTGAATGAATCATTCAGCATATAAATGATATGATGAGTATTTAAAACTCCTTTACCATGATTAACAGGTTAAGTGGCCAATTAATGAAGCAGTTATGCCAAGATCTTCCCTGAGATTGTATCTGCGGCGGTATCATTTTAATCCTTCATTATTCGCTAATTGATATAAATATTTCATATTGGCTCACATTACCTATTCTATGTATCACGTTCATTTTATTCCTTGCGTAGATCTCCGCCGAAACAACAAGTTCAGACCAAATGGGAAAGAAATCCAAGAGACCTGTGGCAGCAGTAGCTCTCGCAAGTAACAGTGCAATCCACCACTGATCCAGGACCAAGCAAAAAGGGATTGAATTCAAACACTACGTGTCTTGGCCTTGGAAACACAAGTTGGAAAAGCATATATAATTTAATTGAAGTAGAGGAGCCTGAGACAATATCAGTACAAGCTGCCGCAGATTCAACTAGAAAATCAGAGGCTTCCCTGAAAGATTTAGCTGACTCATAAATACACCGAATAGCAGCTCATGAAAAAATTCTTCCATACACTGATGTAGTGCGATGGGCAGTAGAGGAGATCCTAGTTTTAAACAAAACATTTTTCACAGTTGACGGAAGGGTCTTCGGCTCATTTCAGCCCGATGACTTAAGGAGAATGTATCACTTGCCCGAACCTCAAAAGAAATACAATAAAGCCTTTCTTGAGAAGTTTTCAAGTGAGAATGGGACTGAATCGGCCCCAATTCGGGAGTGGAGATAGAACCCCACAAGGCACAAATATGAATCTTCAGGTAAGTACTCTGTAGATTCATTATGTTCTTCTTATTGTTATGTCGGGGCAATGATGTGTAGAATTTGGGGATTACATGATTCTGCAAAATTCACTATTGAAATGGTTCCTTTAATGGAAGCAGCAGTTATCAGTGAAGTAATGGATTGGGGAAATATATTGTCAGATAAATTAGCCACTGCAATTCTTGAGTTTAGAGCAAAAACTCTCGTGACCGATAGGTCTATTCCTTCGTTTTATTTTAGTGCTTATATTTTAGATACTCTTTGTTTCAATTCTGAATTTATTGTACTGGGGTGGATATGGACTTCACAAGACTCCATGCCAATTCACATTTATCACCAAAAGTTGTGGAAAGCACACTATAAGGACCACTTGTACCAAATCTGTAATGGTTTTATGTTGCCTATTTACTATGCCATTTTTGATAAGCCTGCCCCAAAGATTTCTTCGGAAGTAGAGGTTGACCTAACCGCTGTAGGAAATTGGTTTGAGGAAGATAAATTCACATACATAAGGGTTTTTGGTAGCCTTGCAAGACCTCATGTCCTTCATCTATATATACCTGACAAGCTATTAGCCCGAGAATTGGCCTACCAAATTACAACCACAAGAACATCCAAGACTCTTAGGACTTCAAAAAAGTAGGCTTGGCCTACTTTTCCTTTGAGATGCAGTGTTTATAGTTTGCACAAATACAAGCATGCGGAGAAGGAGGCAGAGAAAATAAATATGCTTAATTTTGCAACCATTCCTAATAGGCAATTCGATCCAAGGAAAGTTGCCTATACCGTGCTTGAACAAGCTAAACTTACAAGGTTTTATCATGAGAAAGATGCTTTTTATGACTTGTTTTCTTCGGTAGAGTCATTATTCCAGGTACAAATGCTGGCCAAAATGAGATATAACGATGAAAGGCTAGTAGAATTCAATAAGCTCAGAGAACAGAGGTTGCAAACTCTACCTCTGGACTTATTAGCTACTACCCTGACAACACAATCAAGCGAGCCTGAACAAAAAATCATTGACAAACCTCCTTCTGTAGGAAAAATTATCGAAAAAGGAAAGGAACAAGAACAAGAGAAAGAGCAGGAGAAAGAGAAGAAAAAAGAATAGGATAAGGGCAGCGAAAATATCAATGTGGATACTCAGATTGATCCTAAACTACTCCAAGAATGGCATCAATTTGACTCTATTATAAGCAATCTGGAAGGTCCAAAAGGTGTCAATACACCCAAAGTAATAGATGGACAAGATACAACGTCAACAACGGTTCCGAATGAAGGAACCAACGGCCTACCCCCTATCACGGATTTAGAAATGATTCCAAAAGATCCTCTGATCAAATTATTTTGCAGGTGGAGGACATACCTCCATTAGATGTCTTTTAATGTCCCAAACACAGGGTTTTTGTGAAAAGACAAAGGAAAAGGAGAAGACTTGATCAATCTTCCCTGTTTCCAGCACAAACAGAGGCAACTAATGTAGTGTGGAAAGAAGAGTTTAACCCTTCCGATGACCTAACAAATATTTCTCAGTATGCCAGAGCTTATTCGGTGGCGACTATGGACAAGGCATCAAAAGTAAGTAATCTACTTAAAGAAAGGGACCAAGCAATTGTTTTGTTGCAATCACAGGTGCCCGAAACACAGCAGAAAATTGAACAGTTGGAATAGCAACTATCAACACAACAACAAATAAACAATCAATTGAATAAGCAATTGCTTGAGGAGAAATGGAGAATAGAATCAAGCACAATACAAAAGCAAAAAGAATTATTCGAAGCATTGGCCAGGTTAAAGACAATGAATGAACTAATGATGAAAACGAAAGATGAGCAAATCGCTCAGTTGTCACTTCAAGTAGAGAAGTTCAAGAGTCTTCCACAACCTGCAGATTTCAGGTCCGAAGCGCTGCAGATTAACAAAGCATTGGTTACACAGTTAAGACTATTATGTCATAACCTTTCTCTGGTTGAGCGCCTTTGTGATATAACGACATCAATAGTTGACAAATCAGTCGATGCTAGGCAGGATTTGGAACAGGCCGATGAGACTCTGACGAAATTTCTTGCTTGGCAAGACACCAATGAGGGGCAGGCAGCAAATCTACCCAAAATTCTAGAATCACACACGGAGATCCTTTTCTTAGAATGGCAGTCACAACTGATGAAAGCAGAGAGAGAGGTTTCCAGATGTAGATTATCTACAAGTAATTTAATTGAGCTAGTCAATAAAACTCTTTATCTGTCTAACATGATCTCACAATGCACCCCAGGTAAATTGCTGTCAGCGAAGACATTGGAGCAAGCATGCAATAAAGAGTTGGAGATGAATGGAAGATTAATCACCGGCATCCAAAATTTAACCTGGGATACCTATTGGTTTTTCTTAGTAAAACCATACAGTCAAAGGGCTGCTCTCAAATGTTTAACCGATGTGATCGGTTGTATCATTCCCGAAATCCATGATGCCACATACTCAGCTCAACTCCATTCTCGTCTTAGTCGTCCTCCAGAATTGGAACCGATGCTTGCAATCTGCCAACTCAAATAAAAAGGGGAAGATCCAAAACAATGAATCATGCTGCCGACTACCAACAAACCTGTTGTGGAGAAGATACTCAAGATTTAGTTGTACCAATTAATAGCATTTTATTTTTGTAGTTAGTTAGTTTAATTAGTATCTATAGACCCTTTCATGCATTTAGAGAGTGTTCTTAGTTTTTGTATAAACTCAAATCTGGAAGTTGCACTATTGTGCTTCTGGTATATTTGTTTATAAAGACTGGGCCAGTATTCCAAATTCTAACGAAGAAAGCTTTGATGGGATGTGCACTATTGCCTTGATGTGAAAGTGTTTCTTAGTTGGAAAAAGGAATTTGAATGCGATTGATATCGGGAGTGATTCAAAGCACATATGGTACTATTATCTATGATCTTGTTTCATTCTTTCATGTGAATCGTCATTTGATTACTCTTGCTATCATTGCATATATGTATGTGTTTTCAACAGCAATCCTTATATTTTTCACTATTGAATGTTTAAGGAATGTTATTCTTTTAGTCATATATGTATTAGTGATATATAAAAGATAAGTTTAATAATGTTTTAATGATTACTTTGTTCAACTACTTGAAGTAATTATCATATGAATGAATGTCTTTGTTTACCAATAGATTCATCTATATGCTTGTTTGTGGATAAAGATTATAAAACATTACACTAAAAATAGAAATTTCCCGGGATAGGATAGTTATTCATATTTTTAACTTTTATATTAAATCATTCATCCATTATCATTATATCAGAGAATCATCCATTTATCCATCCCCTTTTATTCATCATTGAGAAACTGGTCCCATTATTTTCCCCGATGTTATTGCAACGATTTTCGAGGCATCAACATTTTTGGCACTAGAAGGAGGGCCTGAACTATGAATGGTGAGAAAACCAAAATCTATAGACCATTCTGAGAGTAAATCTGCCTCCACCTCACCTCGGACCTCCCGTTTGCATTCTAGAACACCAATATTCAAACGAGAAGAAGAGGAGTCAACTACCACTGCTCAATCCCATCATACTCCAGATCGATTAAGTCCTAAGTCTCCTGAAGTTCAGTCTCTCATCCAGAAACTTCAAGGCTTTTCGATATCACCAGAGAAATCTGAAGTATCTCAAGGCAGTGAGACTTCACAATTCAATCTACCTCACCCTCTCACCAGACTTCAAAGCGGAAAGCTCGGTATTGAGCCTACTGAGTTGCCTTTACCGAGAAGGAAAAAGGCTAAAAAGAACACTGAAGGATCAGATAGTGAGACCTTCTCATCATCATCCTCCATTTCATCTTCTCCAGTGCGAAGTCAACCATCCACTCCTCCATTACACATTGTTGTTTAGCAGGGATCAGCAACTCCAACATCCCAACCTATTCAATCTTCAATATCAACTTCTCCCCAAACATCAGGAATTTCTTCGGAAATATCATTTGTTATTAGTTCTACGATGGCTCAGAATCCATGGAATAGTCCTTGTGCAGTCACTATGCCTGCACCATTACATCCATTGCCAGATTCTCCTGAAAAATGGTTGCAGAAATTTAATCCAGATGCCGGAACACTAGCTGAAGAACCTATTAAAAATTTCATATTATCAGTTAATTTAAAAGGAGTGACACATGAAAATGTTTTCGTTAGGATTTTCCCTTATACTTTACAAGGATCAGCTGGGCCTTGGTATTTTTCCCTACCCTCTGGATCCATTACCAGTTGGAACATTTTTCAAGAATAGTTTCTCACTAAGTATGGCGATGATAGATCTTTAGCGACCTTAATCAATGATCTTTCGAATCTTAGGATAGAATCTAGAGAACCTAATAATCAAGGAATTCAACTCACGTTCAATAAACTATTGAATAAGATTCCAACCGACTCTAAACCAAGTGAGAAAATCAGAAGCGAATGGTATATAACAACCCTACCTTCAAATATATCCATTTTTGTAGATAGAGCTGCAAAATCAACTTTAGCTGAAAACATGAAAGAGGTGCTTGCTATAGAGAAACACATTATTTCTTTAGAAAAGAAAGCTGCTCTTGAAGATAGAAAATCCTAAAAAGTTTCTTTTAAAGATGACTCAAAGAAGAAAACCCCTAAAGATCCATATGATATGGAGGGTCTGCAAAAGGTCCTTAAGGCCATGTCAAATGAAATGGTTGAAATCAAAAGACAAGTAGCTGAAACTTCAACAAAGAGGCCATTTAGAAATTTTAAGAAACCTGAGTCAAAACCACCAAATGCTATATCTAATGCAGACTCAGATCCTGAAGAGGAAGAAGAAGATGAAACAGTCTTTCCATCTGAGGAACCCGAAGAAGAAGAGATTGTCGAATGCCATGGGATGTGGGACTTCATTTTACCTAACTCTGATATAGAAAATGAACAAGAAGCTTTCCCTGTGACTACCAGGAGTAAAGGTACTCCTGAACCTGTTTAGTCAATTTCAAAGAAAAGGAGTGCAGGTACCACTACTATAAAAGAAAAGGTTCCCCCAAAGAAATTTGCGACGATAACATCCCAAAATCAACCATCATCCTCAAACATACCCTCAACATCTAAGACGTTGGTAGTATCGGATTCAATGGATTACAATATTATCGATGATATGAAGAAGACAAAGGCAAACATTACTATGTTTGAACTTAGCCAAATCAAACATCAGCAAAAATTACTTCTTAAGGAACTAAATGCAGTACCTTCTTCACCTCTTCCTAATGCCGTGTTCTCCAAAGCGACAAATGATTCAGGTCAACCACCTCCTCGTAGAGTAGAAGCTACTGATGCAGTTTTAATCGGAGACAGATCAAATTCTCATACTCCCCCTTTTCTCTTGACCTATGAGATCTATAATAGAAATCTAAAAAACTGTTTGATTGACTCAGGGGCATCCTCTAACATAATGCCAGCTTCAGTTTGTTCCAAACCGAACATTGAACCCCAAAAGTCTGCAATTCATATTGTACAGTTGGATAGAACCAAGGTCTAGGTTTTAGGGGAAATCAACTCCGTAACTATCAGGTTATCGGCTGATCCACGAGTCGTTCAGAGGATTGATATTTTAATCATTGATATAACTAAATTTTATGGTTTAATTTTGAGTAGGGATTGGTCTGAGAAACTCCACGATTATATTTCTACGGATTGGTCCCATATGTGGCTACCTTATAAAGGAAAGCCAAATCAAATCAAAATCGATCGGGAGAAACATATGACCCATACTGTCACTGAATTTGAACAAGAAAATCAACCCATAGCATTCAATAATAATATTTGGGGAATTACTCTTCCAAATCATTCTTTGTCAATTTCACTACCTAACCATCTCCTTTCTCAGTTAATAATTTCACATCCCAAATTGAAAATTTTTCACAAACCGATAGATCAAGATGTGTCAATATTGCTGAGGAAACTGTAAATAAAATTGTTGATAATTCTTTATTTTGGTCACTATACTTTGATGGGTCTAAATCTAGTGAAGGTGCAGGAGTAGGGTGTATTTTAGTTAGCCCTGAAGGAGAAAAAACTATGTTATCATATAGATTGGAATTTGAATGCACAAATAACACGGTTGAATATGAGGCCTTAGTTCAAGGACTCTATAAAGCTATTGGTCTTAAAGTTCAATATTTGAAAGTGTTTGGTGATTAAAAAATTGTCATAAAACAAGTTAGAAATACAATTCACTGTCTTTCTAGTCATCTCAAACACTATCAGTCTTTGGTGCAAGAACTCATATCTCAATTTTTAGCATTCAATATTTCTGCTATCCCTAGATCCCAGAATGCAACAACATACTTGCTAGCTAATGTTGCTTCTAAAATCCTACCTTCCGAAGATTACAGCCCAGACAGATTTTTAGTAGAGTTAATTTTTAGACCATCAATTCTTGACAATGTCACCAATTGGCGAGTATTCAATCATGACGAAGACATTTTAAATTTCTTGACTTCCGACAAGTCCTATGATGATCAAATCATTGATGAAAGTGATCATGACCTTCAAATGAAGGAAAAGCAAGAAGAAAACTCAATACCAAAACCAATGGTTAAGCTAGAAGATTTTTATGATATTAAAGACAGGTTTAAACAAGTGATCAATTCAAAGCTCCAGAGTTCCACTTTAAGATTTGAATCGGTAAACCTGGGTACTGAGGAAAACCCTCAAAACATCAATTTGGGATTAGGACTTTCTTTGGAAGAAAGAACAACATTCATTAGGTTATTACGAAAAACTAAACATGTCTTCGCTTGGAAATATGATGATTTGAAAACATACGATGCATCAATCATTCAGCAGACTATTCCAATGCTTTCTGAACAAAAACTAGTTCAACAGAAGTTAAGGAAGATTCATGCTAACCTAGAGAGTCAAATAAAAACCAAACTAAACAAACTCTTGAAGGCTAAGATCATTTTTCCTGTCAGACATTCAAACTGGGTGTCCAATATGGTGCCTATTAGAAAGAAAAACGGCGACATCAGGATTTGCATAGATTTCAGAAATCTTAATAAAGCAAGCCAAAAGGATAACTTCCCTTTACCTACCACGGAGTAGATACTCCATTCAGTAGCTGGTTCTGAGTTAATGTCCTTTTTAGATGGGTTTTCAGGATAAAACCAGATTTTGGTCCATCCTGATGACAGGCTTAAAACTACCTTCAGAACTAAGTGGGGAACTTATGCTTACCAAAAAATGCCTTTTGGACTTATCAATGCAGGAGCTACATTCCAAAGAGCAATGGATATAGCATTCAAACGATTGATCAATAAAACAGTAGTTGTCTATTTAGATGATATTATTGTATTTTCCAAGAAAAGATCTAATCATTTACATGATTTAAAACAAATCTTTGAACGATGCAGAAGGTATGGTATCTCGCTAAATCCAAAAAAGTCCTTTTTTGCTCTTAATCAAGGAAAGCTCTTAGGCTTCATTGTTTCAAAAGATGGTATTTATATTGATCCAGATAGAATTAAAGAGATTTTTGATATTCCATTCCCTCATAACAAAAAATCCATGCAGTCATTTTTGGGTCAAATTAACTTTGTTAAATGATTCGTTCCAGATTTTTCCCAGATTATTTCACCATTGCAAACAATGATTAAGAAAATTTCGGTGTTTAAATGGGGATCTGCAGAAAAAGAGGCATTTGATTCTATCAAACAATCAATAATTAACGCCCCTGCTTTAAGCACTCCCAATTTTTCAAGTCATTTGATACTGTATACTCTCACATCCACCTCGTCTTATGCAGCAGTGCTGACTCAGATTAATGACAAAACTTAGAGGCACCAATTTCATTTTACAGTTCAAATATTCAAGGTGTTGAACTTAATTATTCGGAAGTTGAAAAGCAAGCCTTTGGCTGTGTACAAGGCCGTCAAACACTAGAGACCCTTCCTCTTAAAAGCTCACACAAAAATTATAGTTCCTTTTTCAGCAGTAAGACAATTACTAATTCAAAGGGAATTAGGAGAAAAAAGGGCAAACTGGGTCACAACACTACAAGAATATGACTTAGAAATCAAGCCAACAAAGATTGTCAGAGGCCAAGGTTTTTGCAGGTTATTAGTAGGAACATCCAATATTCAAGAACCAAAAGGTACAGAACATACTGAAGAAATCAATCAGATAAGTATCACAGATTCTGAATCACAATATGCAGATATGATTTTCTATTTAAAAAATGGATACGCACCTTCTAATCTTTCCTATAAAAACAAACGTGCCATTAGATTAAAAGCGAAAAACTTCATGATTGTAGATGATGTACTGTTTAGGCGAAATTATGGTTCAACTCTATTAAGATGCCTAGAAAACCTGAAGTGCAAAAAGTTTTGCAGGAGCTACATGACGAACCAGCAGGAGGACATTTTGGAGCTAATACAACAGCCCACAAAATCATTCATGTTGGATATTATTGGCCCACCTTGTTCAGAGACACTCACGAATACGTAAGGAAATGCCGAAGTTGTCAAATCTCCATTGGAAGACAAAGAAAACCAGCTTTCCCTTTGCAATCAGTGAACATTGAACAACCTTTCCAGCAATGGGGATTGGATATCATTGGGGAAATCACTCCACAGTCATCCAAACAACATAAGTATATCCTTACTGCTACTGATTACTTTATTAAGTGGGTTGAAGCAATTCCTCTGAAGACAACAAACTCTGAAGCAATTATAGAGTTCATAGATCAATTCATTATTACCAGGTTTGGTGTCCCAAACGCTCTTGTTTTTGACAATGCATCTTATTTCTCTGGAAATTCTATGTTTGAGTTCGCTATCAAAAGAGGGTTTAAATTGAAATATTTTGTGAATTACTATTCCCAAGGTAATGGTTTAGCAGAATCCACCAATAAAAATCTTATCAAAATCATTAAGTGAACTATTGAGCAGAATCATAAAAACTGTCATAAATATTTGATATTTGCACTATGGGCTGACAGAATAACACATAAGGCTTCCATAATTACTTCTCCATTTAATCTCGTATATGAGAAGGAAGCTGTCATTCCAACCAACTTAGTACTTCCATCTCTAGCTTTAGTGCAGTTTATTGAAGAAAGTCCCTCATCTTCTATTCAACTAAGACATGATCAAATTTTAAAATTAGAAGAAGAAAGGGAAAAAGCTAGAACTATACATGCAAAACATCAGCAAATTATCAAGTCATCTTTTGATTCAACTTCATCCAGTTCAAAATAATTACAAGTTGGTGATCTAGTTCTGAAATGGAACAAATCCCATGAGGATAAAGGAACACACACTAAGTTCCATAAAATGTGGCTCGAACCATTTCAAATCAATGAGAAGATAGGCCCTTCTACTTTCATATTGCAAGATCTATCAGGTAAGAGAAATTCTCTTCCTGTTAATGGCCTTATCTTGAAAAAATTCTTCAATTGAGGAGGTAACCCCTTCTCCCTTTGTAAATATTCAATTTTAAGCAAAATTTGTGTTCATAGTTTTTAGGGTTATTCGAAAATAAATTTGTAAGATATCTTCCATTGGCCTTTGCTATACTGAAAAAGTTTCTCAAAAGAAATAGTTTTGATATTTACTTTTAAAAATGGAAACCTTGAACAAAAGGAAAATTTCTAGGAAATTAAGTATATTTAGATTTTGAAACCCCATTTTATTTTTGTAAAATCTTCTCAAGATTTAGAAGTACTATAAATCGTTTTAATTTTTTCAAAATGGCCAAAAAACGGTTATCAATATAAAAACAGAAACTGATTCAATCTTAGCATCTTCAACTCTTACCCTGTCATCCATGCTCTCTTAAGGAGAAAATTGTTCATCCATTCATCAAAGTTTATGATTACTCAGAGTGTAATTCTAAAATATATTTGATATAAAAGATAAGGGGTCTTATTACAAGCCTGCTTACCATGATCATTTGGGAATAGTTCAACTGACATTACCAATACTACATACCAATACAGGGTAATGGCTTAAAATTATAAGACAAGGGGTCTCATCACGAGCCAGCTTGTTCAGTTAAATTACAACTAGTGAATGGCATTGTCAAATAGCTGGCCACCAAACCAAGACAATGGCTTTTTATCTTACAAAATAAGAAAAGTGATCCAAAATATGAAAGTCATATTTTTGACTTCATTCTTTTAATTATACTCTGAAATGGATGGGATAATGGACGATTAAATGGTTAAAAAGTATCCCTGTCGAGACTATAGATGTTTACTGGCAGCAGAGGCTCTACCTATGACAAAGGAGTCATTATAAAGCTAAGTTGGAAAAGTTCTTTGCTTTATCATTATCAACCAATTAAGGCTAGTTTAAAACTTAGAATGTATTTAATTTTAACAAGAGAAGAAAATAGCAGAAATAGCTATTATTATATTCAGAATCTATATATACCTAGTTATATTAGAATTCTCCTCTTAGATAAGATTTCTATATAAAGAAAGCTTAAGTATTTCAACATTTTTCAGATATAACTGTTTCTCCCAGTGAATCGCCAATTGTTGTGTTGTACAAATACCCCCCATTTCATAAAATTTTTCTTTCTAACTATAATATGAAATGGGTCGCTTTTAAACATAGATGTGTGAATAAATTGGTATCAACTCATAATTAGAAAATCCTTAATCAAAAGGTCCAACAGAAATGTTATATTATAAAATTTTTGAACAAATATGAAATCGGTCTTATGAATAAATATAAAATTCTTTATTGTTGCGATAAAGTGATCGCAAGATCGCATATCGCAACAACAAGGAAAACATAATGCAAAGACCCATTGATTTAGCCTGATCCGAAAAGTGAATAACTATCGGTTATCGGGAAAGGCGAGCAGCAAATATAACGAAAGGCCCTCCCCTATTTCTCCGATGCGATATCGCTATCGGCAATCGGGGGATACAACGCAGCGCAAGTTTAAGACACCTTTAAATCTTCCGATGCGATAAGGTGTATCGCCATCGGGGATTGACGATTTTGCAATAATATAAGTATTACGACCCGAGCTCATCCCTGATTGTGATCCAATAAATCAAGGTGCGAGTTTCAAAATAGATTTAAAAGGCTTGCATGCATTATTTTGGATTATTATTAAAAGCCTTCCCATTCCCGATAGCGATTTGCTTGTGATTATCCACCAAAAACTCAAGCCATGCTTGAATGAATCATTCGGCATACAAATGATATGATGAGTATTTAAAACTCCTTTACCATGATTGACAGGTTAAGCGGCCAATTAATGAAGCAGTTATGCCGAGATCTTCCCTGAGATTGTATCTGCGACAATATCATTTTAATCCTTCATTATTCGCTAATTGATATAATTCTTTCATATTGGCTCACATTACCTATTCTCTGTATCACATTCATTTTATTCCTTGCGTAGAGCTCCACCGAAACAATAAGTTTAGATCAAATGGGAAAGAAATCCAAGAGATCCGCGACAGCAGCAGCTCCCGCAGTAACAGTGCAATCCACCATTGATCCAGGACCAAGCAAAAAGGGATTGATTTCAGACACTACGTGTCTTGGCCTTGGAAACACAAGTTGGCATAGCATATATAATTTAATTGAAGTAGAGGAGCCTGAGACAATATCAGTACAAGCTGCCGCAGATTCAACTAGAAAATCAGAGGCTTCCCTGAAAGATTTAGCTGACTCATATCTACACCGAATAGCATCTCGTGAAAAAATTCTTCCATACACTGATGTAGTGTGATGGGCAATAGAGGAGATCCTAGTTTTAAACAGAACATTTTGCACAGTTGATGGAAGGGTCTTCGGTTCATTTCAGCCCGATGACTTAAGGAGAATGTATCACTTGCTCGAACCTCAAAAGAAATACAATAAAGCCTTTCTTGAGAAGTTCGCAAGTGAGAATGGGACTAAATCGGCCCCAATTCGGGAGTGGAGACAGAACCCCGCAAGGCACAAACATGAATCTTCAGGTAAGTACTTTGTAGATTCATTATGTTCTCCTTACTGTTATGTCGGGGCAATGATGTGTAAAATTTGGGGATTACATGATTCTGAAAAATTCAATATTGAAATGGTTCCTTTAATGGAACGGCAATTAACAGTGAAGTAATGGACTGGGGAAATATATTGTCAGATAAATTAGCAACTGCAATTCTTGAATTTAGAGCAAAAACTCGCGTGACCGATAGGGATATTCCTCAGTTTTATTTTAGTGCTTATATTTTAGACACTCTTTGTTTCAATTCTGAATTTCCTGTACTGGGGTGGAGATGGACTTCACAGGACCCCATGCCAATTCACATTTATCACCAAAGGTTGTGGAAAGCGCACTATAAGGACCACTTCTACCAAACTTGTAATGGTTTTATGTTGCTTATTTACTATGCCATTTTTTATAAGCCTGCCCCAAAGATTTCTTCAGAAGTAGAGGTTGACCTAACCGCTGTAGGAAATTGGTTTGGGGAAGATAAGTTCACATACATAAGGGTTTTTGGTAGCCTTGCAAGACCTCATGTCCTTCCTCTGTATATACCTGACAAGCTGTTAGCCCGAAAATTGGCCTACCAAATTACAACCGCAGGAACATCCAAGACGCTTAGGACTTCAAAAAAGTAGGCTTGGCCTACTTTTCCTTTGAGATGCGGTGTTTATACTTTGCACGACTACAAGCATGCGGAGAAGGAGACAGAGAAAATAAATATGATTAATCTTGCAACCATTCCTAATAGGCAATTCGATCCAAGGAAAGTTGCCTATACTGTGCTTGAACAAGCCAAACTTACAAGGTTTGATCATGAGAAAGATGATTTTGATGACTTGTTTTCTTTGGCAGAGTCATTATTCCAGGTACAAATGCTGGCCAAAATGAGATATAATGATGAAAGGCTAGTAGAATTCAATAAGATCAGAGAACAGAGGTTACAAACTCTACCTCTGGACTTATTAGCTACTACCCGACAACACAATCAGGCGAGCCTGAACAACAAATCATTGAAAAACCTCCTGCTGTAGGAAAAATTCTTGAAAAATGAAAGGAACAAGAACAGGAGAAAGAGCAGGAGAAAGAACAGGAGAAAGAGTAGGAGAAAGAACAGGAGAAAGAGCAGAAAAAAGAATAGGACAAGGGAAGTGAAAATATCAATGTGGATACTCAGATTGATCCTAAACTACTCCAAGAATGGCAGCAATTTGACTCCATTATAAGCAATCTGGAAGGTCCAAAAGGTGTCAATACACCCAAAGTAACAGATGGACAAGATACAACGTATAGGGATAGGGGTACTATA
>APFE030612485.1:0-13990 GCA_000404065.3 Pinus taeda | reverse complement strand
GGAGGGATATGGAGGGATATGGAGGGAGATTCCGTCATTACATTATATATGTCATTATACTTTTTTCTATCTATAGTTGTTACCAACCCCTATGCTATGAAAACTGGCTTTCTTTTTCAGACCTCGTGGGCCCCAAAGGTGTGGAATAAAGTACACTTGAAATGAGCTAAGGAAGGGACAGAAGCCCAGGTAAACTAAAGTGATGCTAGGCTCTGCCATAGCAACACCAACGTTAGCTAATTCCCGAATCACCAAGAGGGGAAATCAAGGAAAGCTACTAGCAAACCGTTATTAGAATAGTAGGGTTGTGCTAGCACCGGAGAACCAATGACTGGCATAGGATGGATTCTCTTTGGTACTAAAGAGTTGAGTCTGCTTCTCCTCAGCCCCAGCATTCCCATATATCTTGCCGAAGAATATTACCAATCAGTGAACGCATGTTGGAGAAGGGCAGAAATGCCAGGCTGGGGTAAACTTAAATGGGTCATGGGTCAACGGATGAAACTACTACCTCTTCCTCCGCTCTTGCTTCTTGCGCTACAGGGTCAAACGCAATGGCTTCAAGTGATGACGGGTCCTTTGCTGCTAGTGGTGTTGGTAGATCGATTTGGTTAACCGGTGATACTACTGCTACTACCTCCGCTCTTTACACATTATGTGGATCTAGGTGAGGTGAGGGTCCTGGCTCTAGATCTCGACCTGCTACGATGGCACGAATAGAATTGGGATTAACAGGAGGATTATGTCTTCGTAAACATTGAAGGATTCATTTTCCTATATTCGAATGTTATAGATTCTTCCCTGGGCATGTGAGATCCCATGCGGGAATGGGGTGCGCGCCAAAACCATTTCCCATCGATTCTGCCCTCGTCGGTTCTGTAGCTTCGGTGCCAGGTGATGCCATCATTACTGGTCCTGAGGGTGACCCAATGAGCAGCGAACTCCATAGGACGACAAGGGATCCGTAACTGCAGGTAAGGACTCTAACAACGAATTGGTTGGGGGTACACGAAATCCCTATAAATTCCAGCTCACTGTACTGTTGACATTCTCGGTGGCGCACCGGCAAATACCTTTGGAGGGCTTCTACATGAAGCAAGCTGGGGAGTGAAAACTGAATGGGAGGAGAGTGGAAGAGTGTTTTCATTTATTATAATGAAGTGGCTACTTCATTCAATAGGGATATAAGGTGGGGAGCTTGCTGGTTAGCTAGATGGCTTGTTAGCTGGGTGGTGAGCTTGGTAGCTGGGAGCTGGGAAGCTGGAGCAGAAGCTGGATGGATGGGTGGAGGGATGGATGTTTTAGTGAGTAGCCCATAGGGTGGGGTGGGTGCTTCCCCCTTTAGCTTAGATTGTTTAAACTGCCGATGGAGTTATTGTATTATGGTCCCTCAGAGCAACCTTCTTGGGCTTGGGATGGATGGATAGGCTTCCGACTACTAGGAAGGATATATGCCCAGACACAACCAGCTGGGAATGCTTTGTAGGTACAGCACTAACCCCCCACCTTTCAATTTACCAACCAATGCAAAGAAATAAGATACCCTGCTTATACAAGAGCTATCCATGCGCATACAGTGATACACAGTCCAAATATATATAAATCCTCCCTCCGTAACACAAAAGTAATATTATAACACAAAGATTAAAATAGATAAAGAAACAACATATGGCATGTATAATTAAGAAGTAACCTGCATTCACCAGAGCCTTACATTACACTTTAGGAATTCTTTTGGGTAGGTTAAAACAAGTGCAAATGATGAAAAACTCGGGGAATTTTATATTGTTTAAAGAGCGATAAAATATCCCTAAAAGTGCTTTACGGATTGTGGTATGGATGTTTAACGAGTCCTAGTACAAAAATTCAGAGATGTTTATATTTTTTAAAGAGTGATAAAATGTCTCCAAAAGTGCTCTATTTATCGTTGCATAGATTTAACGAGCGCAAGGACAAAAGCTTGGGGATGTTTATATTTTTTAAAGAGTAATAAAATATCCCTAACAGTGCTCTATCCATCTTTGTAGTAGTTTAACGAGCCCAAAGAAGACTCGAGGTTTTTCGAATTAATGAGCAAGAAAAATACCATAAAAAGAATGCTCGAACTTCCTTGATCTCATGCTTGACAATAGAAGGGTCTATGCCATGCATTTCCTCGTAAGACTAAGGAAAAACATTGCGGAAGTCCCTAAATGGGTAGGTGAAGCTCACAATTTCCTCAGGATTGTGATTGGCTCCGCTCTGTATGTTTTCCACGATGCCTATCATGACAGAAATATTGGGGAGCAATGTGTGTTAAATATTGCTCCTGTTTCCTTCTGAGTCCAAAAGTTGGATAGTTGTATATGGTGAGGAAATGATTTCATGTGCATCAAGTGACAGGATTTGAAGAGGCATCATGTCCGAATTAGATATCGAAACATGATGGTGCGAATCCTCCCAAGGTCGCTCTTCTAACCTCGTGATCTCTCTAATAGCTTCGTCCATAGGTATGACTTGATTGAGTGGATCGAAAGAAGGAGCGGTTATGGGAGGGGTAGTGGTAGCGTTGGCCGAAACCAAAGTGACTGGAGATTCAGATGCAATTTGAATGGCTTTGCAGGCTAATTCAGCTGGTGACAACAGCATTTGTTCTCCGTATGTGCCAATGTCTGTAGGAGCCAGAAGGATCCATGGATCAGTATGTTCATGAGGAATAGATGAAAGCATGTTGACCATCTGTGGAACCTTGGGAAATTGAAGAGGGAAACAACCCATGAGGGAAGAAGCCTTCAATAGACCAGTACCGATACTGACGTAAGAGTCAGTTACACCTCCTACTAGGGGTACGAAGCCACTTGGTAATGGTGAATAATCACGGGTGCAGAAAGACAACTGATCTACTATAATAACCTTTCCATCCAATGGAAATTGGATGGTGCAAAAGGCAGTAGATATGACGACCATCATGGCATATGTCGAACTGCAACCCAACAAGAGATTATAGTCAAGTTTTCTGTCTACGACTTCTATGTCCACTGTTACGGTTTTCCCAGCCAAAGTGATGGGAAAACTGGCTAGGTATCCTTTTGGTATAAAGGTGTGGCCGTCGAAAGCTTTAAGGGAGTTCAACGGTGGGGATAGGGTTGGGGAACCCAGGGCGAGTCAACATGAAGCTGACATGACGCAGGTTGAAGCACCTTCGTCGATGACAGTTCTATGTATACCTTTACCTTTCGTGGTTATATGCACCTGAAATGCAAGATGGTGAGGAAGGGGAGGTTTACACTTATCCATGTCGAAAATAGCAAGCATAGAATCCGTAGGGTCAATACCTCCGATATTCGAAAGCAAAGCTTTCCTTTGGCTGGGGCATGTTTGTAATACTTCGAGCACCGACATAGCTGATGGCGCTTGTGCCAAATCCTCTACGATGTTGTAGTGTTGAGTAGCACGTGCAGATGTATTGTGCATTGTGCGTCGAAGTGCCCCCTTGGGGGGTCAAATTACAAAGTCCTCAACCGGCCTTTCGATATGCAGATCGTTGGGCAGCGATGGGTTTTGACCTGTGGAAAGTTCTATTGCATGAGTGATAGGAGCTCCATAAGATTTGGCTCTTGTGGTGAGATCTACCATTCCAAATGTGTAAATGGCAGAACTCCCTTCATTAGCTAAAGGATGTTGTGAACCGTCGCTGCCCCTTGACGTGGGTTGCGATTGGTTGGCAACACGATTTTTCTGCTGTTGAGTAGGAAAAGGATTTCTAAGGACAGCCGGTGCCTTACCAGAATCTTTCTTGTTAAGGTAATCCATGCATTCCTGAAGACACAGACAATGCCAGGTTACGTGATCTTCAAGACAGAGTTTGCACGAATAGTTGGTGCCTTTATCCTTTTTCGTATCAGTAGGCACAACGACCTTCTTTTTTGGGTTGGGCTGCTTAGATGACTGCCCCTTAGAAGGAGCGGTCTTGTTCTTATTATTCTTGTTCTTGCTACTAGATTTTTGTGTAGACTGCATAGAGTTAATCCCAATGGCAGGAAGAGCAGTCTCTTTGGTAGAGGGATCCATTGCCAGCTTGGCAATGGATCCACTGAGTTGTTTTACAGCGACCCCGGAGGGTGCGCCGACAATCTCGTCAGCATGTGCTCTAGGGTACTGAGTGGTGGGAGGATTGGGGTTACTAGGAGCATAGGGGATAATGCCGTAGAGAGTTCCAAACTATGAATAAATCAAATCTAAGTGCTGGGCATGATGTATGGATTGTCCTCTGTGACCGCACCACCTAGAGCGACATCTCTAGTGATTTGTGGGAGTAGCGACTTACAGAACCAGTTTATTAAGAGAAAATCAGGGATATGAGCTTTGACTAACCTCCACCTACGTCTCCATTCATGGATATGATCAGAGATGTGGGTGGCGGTATCCTGACAAAATGAAGTAAGGAGCTATGTCCTTGTCTCATAACGGATAGGTAACTGAAAGTTATTTAGGAAATCCATCGCTAAAGCGTCAAAGGTATTCACTGACACACGTGGTAACTCAATATACCACTTTGTAGCGTTGCCAGTGAGGGTGCGGGGAAAAGATGCAATCAGACACTGTCATCCACCATGGAGTTAGAAGCACACCATAGATGGTAGGTGGTGACGTGAGTGCCTAGATCCTCCCCTTATTTTCCATCGAACTTAGGAATATCCACTGATATTTTATGCAGGATCAGAAACCATTGTAGGTTATGGTAGATGGGGTCGTTAGTCAACTTGTATAAGTTGGGGATATCTAATGTTGCCGAAAAAGGCAACTTGTTGGGAGCCCTCGACTCAGACCATTATGATGATGGATGACCTGAGGAGCTCTGCGCTCCTCCCATCGTTTGGTTCCCCATGGTGTACATGGGTTGCGTGGTGTAACCGTTGCTTTGCGGTACAGTGTTGTAGATGGCATTGCCATGGGGATTTTGATACTGGGGTATGAAGTTGCCCCCAGTATAAGTGGTGCCCCCTTGACTCATCTGAGCTTGTGAGTAGGGTGCCCCCATGGTTTGGGTGGGAATCCCTTATGGATTCCCAATCGACATAGAACTAACCGTATGGCTTTGATTGAAAGAGGGTACACTCATGTCAATCAGTGACTGTCCATGCATGCCTGAGAATGGCGGGGGAACTGTGACATTCCCCGCTATCATGTGCATATTGGGAACTGCCCCAGATGTTTGAATCTGGGGGTTATAACTGTACATTGGTGGTTGACCTTGGTTTTGGTAAACTGGGACTGTGCCCATAGTGCCACATTGAGTGTTATATGGAGCACTATATGTGGCACTAGTCGAAGGTATGATTTGGCACACATAGGAGTGGAACCTAGCATCTGCTGGGTTCCACTGATAGAGGGTGTTATGTGAGTTGCAGTACCTGGGACGAACGAGATTGCAGGGTTCCACATCACCTCTGTTGTAATGATCGTCGACTGGGGAGGTGGTAGAGGACTCACAGTGTCTCTATAATTCCACAACCCTTGAGGTGTCGACTGAATAGATGGGAGAGTTCCTCCCAGTGAAGAGTGAAGTACTGGTACGACGAGAGAAATAACAGGATCCGACAGATTTGTAAGCAGAGTGTTAAAATGAGGAAGAAATCATTCCGTGAAGAAATCCTCTGGCAAACTAGAATCGTCGGTCATAAGGAATGATCCTGTGTGCGATTTAGGAGACTGATTCCTAGAAGATGAGGAATTTGAGTCAGTGGATCTTGGTAGATCCTCCATAGTGAGTGGAGGAAGTCCTAACAACTGTCTAGATTGACAGTGAGGGCTGGATGTAGCCATAATGACTGGTAAATTTTATCAAATAAATTTTAAGGTGATATTCTTTAAGTCTAAAAAACGATAGCACTTAAGTACCTAAAAAGAAAAAATACACTAAAATGACAATCAACAAACAAAGTGAAATTACCTTGTCTGATAAACACCAATTACTGGAGATGAAACCCAGTCTCTCAATGAGTAACAGAGAAGGATGACCAAATGTACGGTTACAATCACTTTTGAGCTTCGCCTGAACCTCAGATTGAGGGGCCAAGTACTCTCGTGAAGATGAGCACCCTCACAAAAAATGAAGACAAAGTAGGTCCATCCGTTTGAGGTACCAGGACAGTCCGTCCCAGTCACCTTAGGTAAGTACATAGATGTATTGGCCACTAGAGATACCTCAAATCACAAACATTACAAGGGGGGACATAGTCGTAGACAGCACGCTGTGTGGGCAGGATACCTGAGTCCTCAACTTAGTTCGGAAATCCCCGAAGGGACCCCCATTACACAGAATGCCCAAAGGAGTTGTAAAAGAAGGCAAGCTACCTTCGATTACAATTTGATGTTGTCTCGTATTTAGCTCCGTTGTGAGTGGACTGGTCCCGGTAATATGAGTGCAGAAGGATTTTTCACTCTTTAACGACACTAGTTTGATTTTCAACCTTGGGTAGTTGACTCACTCTCTTATCCCAAGGTCCTAATATATCTAATCTTGGTTTGCTCTAAAAAAGAGTATCTGATTGATTTTAGTGTAAATTTTAGTGTACTTTCTTATTTGTCTTCGAAGGGGGTGTTGACGTATGAATATGATGAGACTCTCGACTCAATAAACCATGCAGAACAATGCTTTAAAAAAAAAATTCAATTTCTTATGCAAACAAGTCTTATTCTACACATGTATCTTTTCAAATATTCATGTATTCATCAGTGCATCTATAGCCATTCAACACTTTGCATAACGGAAAGTTTCTTTTCTCAATATTCCCTAACAACTATTGAACCAAAACAAAGCAACTTACAACTATTTTGACAGAAGGAGATGTGTAGCTTATCAACTTTTCTTTCAACAAAAATTTCTTTTATGAGAGAAAAACTAAAGCATTTTCTTAAAAAATAAATTTTAAGACACCAAATTTGTTAGCATGATACTATTGCAGATCCTAATTTAGCCCTTGGGACAAGTTTCCCCCCCTTTTGGTCCACAAAATCTCTTGAAAAACCTAGAAATGGGGGACTAACGCTCTGCCTATGTGTAAATAGAGCTTTAGTTTGGCCACTAACGCACCTTGTGCACAGTCAAAGAGCTTTATAAAGCTCTATGTAGACTAGCAACTTGCATTAGTGAGGGAAAGAGCTCAAAAATTGGGTTTTTGGGATCAGTTTCTGAAGAGAAAGAAACTTTGCAGGATGCAACAAACTAGATGGTGGATCAAAGAAGGATATGAAGAAGCGAAAAGCTCATAGAAGAGAGAAGAGATCTGAGAGGAGTCCGGATAACTGGAAACTAAATGTATATCCCCCAGTGGAGTCGCCAGTTTTGCTATGGGGTAAAATGCACAAGATGAAAACTACCCTCGAAAGTCTTCCCGGGACTTCTGACAGACCGTAAGGTTATTTGCAAAAGGTATCTGTTACACACATGTTCATCTATTTGACATATATTGAAAGGATATGGAGAAAGGATCATCTTTGGTTATTTCTAGATTCGCTTGGGGATCTCCGTGTGGTAAGAAGAACTCCTCCTGACCGGCTCCAAGACAATTCCTGCACAAAAGAAAGAAGAAAACCAATCACAGCATATACTTCTGACAATTAATGTAAGAATCCATAACAAACATGTATAAATGTGTAACTTATCTACTCAACACAAAAAGCATCAGAATGAACAAATAAATGCACAATATCACTACACTTCGAGTAGGGAACACAACCACAGTCCTGTATTTAGAATAGAAGAGTGATTACAACAACCCTGTTGCATCAACCTTCCTTATCCCTTCTTCCTCTCTCTCTCTCTCTCTCTCTCTCTCTCTCTCTCCTTCTTTCAGCTAGCTCCTTCAAGAATATGACAATATCACAACAACACCATGTACTATCCTTCTAAATGCTCTAACCCCTTTGCAATGGCCCTCTCATTGCTTATATAGCGATCGATTTAGGGTTGCCCAACTCCACCTGTAGCTCATTTGGGTAAAAACCATGAACCTGCCTCGTTTACCAGCTTTTTCCCATTTGCCTCTATTTTTGGAATAGAATTTCTCCAAATATCTTGATTTTTGGAGTTGCCCTGCTTTTCTTGCGCAAATTTAGCGAAATAATATCTAGATATTTAATGGCAGATTCATTGGCATAACCACTTGAGCATCACTAAAGTTTACTAACGCTCCCCCTGGTCTAACAACAAGAGTTAGCAGGTTGACTAACGCTCCTTTATGCTTGTAAAAAATCTTTACAAAGCAAGTTATCAATGTACGAAGAGCGTTAGTGTGGATTCTGGGCCTGCAACTGTGGTCATTCTTTCAGTCATGTTGTCTTTCTCCTCTGAGTTGATTAGGAGGTCAATTTGTCCTATAACAAGGAGGGCAAGAAGAAAGACATCCAAAATCAAGTGCTTTCATTGTCATGAGCTGGGAAATTATGCCACGAAGTGTCCACGCAAGAAGCTAAGAAAGAAGCCCTCAAGAGGTGCGACATGTGAAGCTTTGGATCCACAATTCGAGTTTTAATTCACCCTTATTGCATGTATGGAAATCAAAATTATGGGTAGTGTGTGGTAGCCAGATAGTGGTGCCTCATTCCACATGACGGGGAAAAAATAAATTTTCACTAACTTGGAGAAAGATATTTAGATGCACATCAATATGGGAGATAATGGAAGGTATAACATTACCAGTATTGTTACAACTACTTTTCAGAGGGATTCTGGCTCCGCTCTAAAGCTCAAGGATGTGATTTTTTTACCAGGTTTGAAGAAGAATCTAGTTTTCATAGCGGTGTTGGAAGACCGTGGATATGATGTGATATTCGACAAAGGGAAGGATTTCCTAAGACATATCATCATGGGACATGTGAAGAAGATCAGGTTTCTAGTGAAGTACCTCTACAAATTAGATGTGGAAGATTGTGCAACATTGAGCACAAAAGTAGATAAGGTGCATATATAAGGCATCAGTGACTTATGGCATAGAAGACTTGTCCATTTGAACCATGATGCTCCGAAGATCATGCATCAGATTTCTACAGACCTTCCCAAAGGTGCACTAGAGTAGCGAGATACATGCAAAGGGTGTACATTGTGAAAGTAAAAGAAATCCACATTCAATGATCAAGATAGTAAAGTGCAAATAGTCCTTTAAAGGATTCACTCTGATGTGTCTGGACCTTTCTCGACAGCCTCCACTACCAAGCACAAGTATTATGTTATATTTGTAGATGATTTCTCACTAAATTGATGGATTTTCTTCATGCCGAAGAGAGACCAAACATTCTCCAAGTTTGTTGAATTTAAAGCACTTGTTGAGAAAGAAACTAGTAAGAAAGTGAAGGCTCTCAGGAGTGATAATGGTCGTGAATATGTGTCTAATGAGTTTAAAACCTTTTGTGCAAATTAAGGCATTCGATGGGAATTGACAACACCCCACAACTCACAACATAATGGGGTGGTTGAGAGGAAGACCAAAAGTATTGTAGGAGTTGTATGGGCGATGCTGCATGACCAAAGGCTATCACTACACTTGTGGGATGAAGCATGCAACACAAATGTTTATTTGCATAATAGGACTCCTCATCGGATTCTTGGCATGAGTAAAAATAATGTAAACTTTGAAACAGGAACTGTATCGATTACATGTTTTTTTGAGGGAGGAAAAAATCAACCAATTTTGAAAAGTGTTGATTCAGAATACATATATATTTTTTGACACTTCAAATTTCCTTATGTACATTATTTTTAAAATATTAGTGATTTTCATGCTAATTTTAAAAAGTGTTGATGGAGCGTCAAGCCCTTCTTTTAGAAGACTTATTTTTTGACTTAAGATTTTCTAATGTATTAAATGTGAAAAAATATTTTCAAAATTTAACAATTTTTTAAGTAGTCATCTGCTTCATATTTTTTTGTTTTTCTTTTAATTTATTTTGTAGTGAGATCTTTATTTTTTTGCACAGTTAAGAAAAAATGTTGATATTTTAAAGTTTCGACCTTCTATATATTTATATATCGTTAATTAATATTTCAATGCACATCAAATAATTCCCTCTAAAAAAATACATTTAATAGTTGATAGAAAAATACACATTTTGAATATAAATATAACAAAAAAATTACACATTTGAGACTTTTTTGCTAAAAATTACATGTCAAATAAAATTTATATGAAAAATTTAACAAAAAACGTTTTAAAATTAACATTTTATGTATTTCATGTCAAAAAATATAATAATCACAACTTTTTTCAAAAAATAATGATCCACTTAAAAATTAAGGTGAAAATTACATAATAGAAATATTAAACATATAACAACAATAACTGAATACTCATTCTTCTCATAAAATGTCAAATTCAAAACATTACAAGTATAACTAATTAATAGTTACAAAAATTGAGCTTGATTTCCAAGCATAACTTGAATTTAATCAATAATATCACGTAATCCATACTCTTCATCTTGTAGAGTTTCATCATTGTCTTCTTCCATAATATTTTTTGCTTCATTTTGCTCATTTTCCTCTTTTGATGGATCTTTGATGTCTGCAAATCTCCCAATGTATGCCTTTCCAATCATTCCATCTAATGGTGGTTGAGATTCATTTGCATTTTTTTCCACATATGATTCATTAAAATCCCATTTCCTCAAACCAACTTCGTGCATTACATCTGGAAGAAATTGAAGAGCATTAATTCTTTGTTGAATAAATTTGCACTGTACTGGATCCTTTTCAACGACAATGCAATTTATTCCTTTTTGTAGGCAACATGCTAATGTTGTACCTAATCATCAGGTACAAAAGAAATAATGAAGTAAATTAGTATAATCACATAAAAATTAAAAAACAAGATATTGAAATTGAATTTTATATAATAAAACTTACCTGAGCCTGAGAATAAATCCAAAACCCAATCTCCTTCATTTGAACATAATATATAAGATAACTAATCAATGATTGTAGTTTTTGATAAATGTTAACTGTCTATGCTTTTTACTTGTTTATCTTCATATGTTAGTTTTTTTACAATAACATAATGAACCAGTACTTGGATATGACTCTTCCATCTACCCGATTCAGAAGCATATGCTTATAGCTATCATCTTTTGTGCAAATTTCAACATGGATGAACTCACAATCACTTATAATTGGTTGATATTCGCGGTTAATAAGGTTTGACTTTTGTCTGTAACATGAAATATTAAAAGTTCAATTAACTTGTACATAAAACAGTTTCTTTAATATTAATCAAACATACAATTTCAACATATTACCATGTGAGCTACATGTTTGAGTTTTCTTTTCCCTTGAAGCTTGTCAAGAACATTGCAATTTTTGTGTCTGAATGAATGTCGCAAATCTCCATAATGGTGATGTTGTGACTTCTACAAATCCCACAACCAATTTACTAAGAGCTTGATAATTATAAAGGTCACTATCATATTCAACGTTTGGGATATTGAAACCATGAGGAATATCTGTAATAGCTATAGAATAATCCCTTTTAGGTATGAGTTTTGCAATCTCTTCACAGTCACCTTGTATTATTTGATATTGGATAGTCTCGAGCCCATTCGAAATGAAATGAGTAAGACTAGGATCAAGTTCAACTAAGATGTTGCTTTCTCATTTTTTCCATCTTAAGTTTTTCAATAAAGCTTCTTAAACTATTTGGTGCTTCATTTACATCCTTCTTCATATTTAATGGAATAAACAAATATATGTATAAGTTATGAAATAAAAATAGTATGCACATGAATAAAAATGAAGTATAAATCAACATACATTTTAAAATGAAAGATAAACATATTTTATTGTTGATGTAGAACTTGAATCTTGATAGTTGCATGCAACATCATCCCAACTATCTTCATTCAAAAATTTAATCATTTGTTCTTGTATTCTCATGTAAACCTGGTCATTGAATAAATAGAGTAAAAAATGTTAATATGATGATATGCATAACAAATACTACCAACAATAATATGCTATACTAAAGAAATTTATAATCTAGAAATAAGTAAAAAAAAAATCAACAAACTTACTTTTGAAATTCCTCACGCATTTCGTCCAATGATAATTTCCCTGACTTCATGTCAGGCCAGGCATGTAACTCCTCAAAACAATTCGTATATTATTCCTTCAAGTTGGTCTTTATTATATACATGAGGGAGAGACTATTCACTTCATCTCCCGATGACTATTCATATTTCTTATTATTTATTTACATTAATTACATTCACCCAATCTTGATGATTAGGTGTCAACATTCCCCCCCTTAATCTGAAGGGATGTTGGTGAGTCCAAGCATCATTCTGAATCATTCAAGCTTTTCTCTTCCAAGCGCTTTGGTGAAGATGTCCGTAATTTTCTCATTAGTGAAACAATGACGAAGATGGATTGTTTTGGCCTCAACATGATGTCGAATCAGATTAAATTTAGTATTGATGTGCTTAGTTTGATCATGGAACTTTGGGTTTTTGGCCAACTTTATAGCAAAAGTATTGTCAATCATGAGTGGAGTTGATTGTACTTGTTTTACCTACAAATCTTCAAGAATTTTCCTAAGCCACACAATTTCTTTTGTTGCTTCAGCTGCTGCCACGTTTTCTGCTTTTGTTGTGGAATTTGTTGGAACTGATTGTTTGCATGATCTCCAGGAGACAACTCCTGATCCAAGACTCCTAGCATATCTTGAAGTAGATACCCCAGTTTCTTTGTCTCCATCGAAGTCTGAATCAGAGTATCCAATCAAGCTGAATTCGTCCACCTGTGTATACTTGATTCCAAAGTCTTGAGTTCCCTTCAAGTACCTTAGAACTCTTTTTGCAGCAGACCAATGTCCCTCACAAGGCTTTTGCATAAACCTGGAGAGGATTCCAACAGCAAATGAAATGTCTGGTCTGGTAGTAGTTAGGTAGTTGAGACTTCCTACAACCTGTCTATACTTTGTTGCATCCTCAAATTCCTTTCCTTCAATAGATGTGAGCTTTAAGTTTTGTTCCATTGGAGTAGTAAGAGGATTGCACTTTGTCATGCCAAACCTGTTCAACAAATCTCCAATGTATTTCTTTTTAGAAAGAAATATGGACTTTGGATGTTGGGTTACTTCAATGCCAAGATAGTAATGAACATAGCCCAAATCAGTCATTTCAAAACTTTTCCCCAATTCCTTCTTCATGGATGCAATGTAGCTTTCATTGTTCCCTGTCATTAAAAGATCATCTACATATACCATAATATATACAACTATTTTTCCAACTTCCTTGACAAATAAAGTTGCATCATCAAGATCATAATGTTTGAAATTGAGTTTCAAAAGATGCTCAGTTAGTTTTTCATACCAGGCTCGCAGTGCTTGTTTGAGGCCATACAAGTATTTCACAAGTTTGCAAACTTTATGTTCATGTCCTTTCACTGCAAATCCTTTAGCTTGGGACATAAAAACATTCTCTTTTAGATCTCCATTCAAGAAAGCCGTTTTTACATCCATTTGATGGACTTTCCAACTGTTCTGAGCTACTAAGGCAAAGAGTGTCCGGATGGTAGCCCATTTTGCTGTGGGGGAAAAATTCTCCTCATAATCAACCCCTTCCTTCTATGCAAAACCTTTTGCCACAAGCCTGGATTTGTGCTTTTCAAGTGAGCCATCAGCTTTATACCTGTTCTTGTAGACCCACTTGCAACCAATTGGTTTGGTTCCTAATGGAGGATCAACTAGCTTCCAAGTGTCATTCTTTATGAGGGGATCATACTCCTTTTGCATCGCTTCTTTCCTTTCATCATGAAAAGCAACTTCTTTGAAGGAAGTTGGTTCAAAATCTGTAGACAAGTTCAATTCACAAACATAAGAAACATCCATATCAACAGGTGAATTAGAGTCATCTACATCACCTCCATTTTGCTGGTTTGAATTTCTAGTTCCTATCTTTCCAACCTCATCAGGATGAACACTTTCAAGTGTCTTTGTCAGCCACTTTGGGGGACCTTTCT